>SNQJ01S0036939.1:15211-62698 GCA_010110895.2 Picea sitchensis
GTCAAAAGGGAATTGGAGTAGGTGTTTGAGACTTCCCAAGCAGAAGAAGAGAAGAATGAGCGTTCTGAGGAATGGCTCAATGACTTCAGTCGAGAAGCTAAGAGAGTTGTATCATTGGAGCTGACTGCAGAAGCGGAAAAAGAAAGTGAGCATTCCAAGGAATGGCTCAAAGAATTCAGCATTGAAGCTGAAGAGACTGCAACATGGGAGTTTGAAGCAGGAGCAGAAGAGGAAAACGAGCATTCCGAGGAGTGGCTCGATATTTTCAGCCGAGAAGCTGAAAACACTGCAACATGGGAGCTTGCAGTAGAAGATGAAGAAGACACAGAAAACATATGTCTTACTGATCTGTGGGAACAGATTGAATCCCTGGAGGAAAGAGTAAAAGTGCAGGGAAGACACATCCAACAGGTAAAGTTGGAAATGGGTAAAGAAGGTATGGGGAATCATAGCGATCTTCCCAATGACCAAAATTTTTTGCAGCTGAGGAGACTGCATGAGCAAAACCAGCCACTGGAGCAGCTGGATAAGGTGATCATGGAGATCATGCAGCTGATGTTGAAGTCAGCAGAAACTGCCAGCAAGGAGTAGCTGGGCAGAAGGAAAGAAGCAGCCGCAGCAGCAGCGCAGCGGAAGCAGCAGCAGCAGGAAGATGGAGCAGATGAACAGCTCCAAAGACTTATTTGGGATCCAGGAGGATTTCCAAACAACTACAGGGGAAGCACATGAGTAGGAGCTCATGAATTTTGCAGCTGTGGAGTATGATGCAGGAGCATCTCTCCATGCATCCAGCCAGCCAGCCAGCTACGTCAGTGCGCAAACATTCAAAGGTTGAAGAGAGGCGCAGCCTCATTTCAAATTTGAAAATGAATGTAATTTAATGTCTTAGGCTAGTGAGCCATGAAAGTCGTGCCTTTGAGTAGGCATTAGGTAGATCGGCTTTAATGCAAAGAATGGCTGAGATCTAGATCCTATCCTGGAATAGACAACCCATTCATTGTAATTGAATGTAATCTAATAGGGTAGGTGAACCTAGAGGAATGATCCCTCAAGTAAAAGAGATTTTAGATGTCATTTTGAGATAGAGTTGAGCTAGGGTAGAATGGTTGTATGAGAGAACCAGAGAGAGCTCAGGAACACCATTGTAAAATACATGCATTTGCCAATTTTTAATATATACAGAAGCAGTTTTTCCTGCATGTGTTATGTCGTATATGCATGTCTGTGAGTGTTCATTATATGCTGTGAATGTATGTGTTATGTGTAAGCATTTGCAGGGAGTTTGTGTGATTTCAGGTTGAAGGTCTTTGAGGCTTCACACCAGGAGGGTGTGACAGAATGTTGAGGTTCTGAGAGCCATGCACAGAGGATGCACTTCTGAACTCTGAGGAGTCAGACAAAGACGTGCTGAGGCACAAAAGATGAAATCATCAACTCAGGAGAATAAGACTTGTGAGGTTGTTGAACACCTCAGGGGGCAAGGTTGTGTAGCTGAGACACAGTTTTAGACAGAATCGTGGAGGATTTTGTAGAGCTCTGCCAAGTGGGTATTGAGCATATGCACAGTGGTGCAATTGGAAGAAGAACTCTGTTGTGAGCTCAGAAGACCAAAATCACTGAGGATTCTAAGAAGCTCTTCCAGGAGGGCATTGAGCGTGTGTACAGTGGTGCACAGAAGAAGATACTCTGCCAGGAGGGCGTCGAGAAAAGTGTGAAGGCAGGCACAGGAGAACAGAGAACTCTTTGAGTTCTGGAACTGAAGGAAGAGTCCACTAAGGGATTCTCACAGGGTTACTGAATACCCAGAAGCACTCAGCCAGAGATTTTTGGGGTGAAGGATAGCCAGGAGGGCATCCAGTTCATTCTCCGTCTATGGGGGAAGGAAGGAAGACAAAATCCCCCAAGGGGTCTAAGTACTCGTAGAAGCTCAGGCCAGATAGCGCTTTGTGCACGAGGACTTTGTAGAGACGCAGGAGTCAAAAGAATCCTTTGAGGATTCAAAGACAAACGCTCAGGAGGGTCAGCGTTCTTACACGTGCAAGAAGCTCAAGAGGAGCAACAGGAGCGGTCCGATCGGGCGGAGAGAAGAGATGTGGACCATCGAGCAGTTCACGTCCAGTAGAGGAGCGCCAGAGGAAGCGAACAGGAGAGGAGGACCGACAACCGTCGGATCTCACGAAAGAATCCCGTCAGCCGTAGGATCGGGAAGTGTTGCATGGAGCTTAGCCTCTGGAGGAGGTGCGCACTGAAGAATAGGTCTGAGCCGTCAGATCTGCATGAGTCACGCGAGAGTAAATCTTGTGAACAAGAGGAGAAATCCCGGACAGGTCATTGGGATATTGAAGAGAGAATCCTAGCCGTCGATCTCGGCAGGACACACGTGAGTATTCTGGCAAGCCATCGGGATATCAGTCATCAGGAAATCGGAGTTCTCGAAGTCATGAGAACCGGGACTTCGAAAGTCTCGAAATCCCGAGAGTAAATATGAGTCGTCCGTCTGAAGAGGGACACGTGTCACGCGATCGTCTGTATCGGAGATCCGAGGCACTAGGCATCGACAAGGCATCGGGACACTGGAAGTCGCAAAACCCGAAAAGGAATCTGGGCCATCCATCTGAAGGACAGGTGGTAAAGGATCGGGCGCCGTCGGCGTTTTGTCCATCGAGATATCGGAGATCCCAGGGACAAGAGTTCTGTGCATTACAGAATCGCNGAAGGAAGACAAAATCCCCCAAGGGGTCTAAGTACTCGTAGAAGCTCAGGCCAGATAGCGCTTTGTGCACGAGGACTTTGTAGAGACGCAGGAGTCAAAAGAATCCTTTGAGGATTCAAAGACAAACGCTCAGGAGGGTCAGCATTCTTACACGCGCAAGAAGCTCAAGAGGAGCAACAGGAGCGGTCCGATCGGGCGGAGAGAAGAGATGTGGACCATCGAGCAGTTCACGTCCAGTAGAGGAGCGCCAGAGGAAGCGAACAAGAGAGGAGGACCGACAACCGTCGGATCTCACGAAAGAATCCCGTCAGCCATAGGATCGGGAAGTGTTGCGCGGAGCTTAGCCTCTGGAGGAGGTGCGCACTGAAGAATAGGTCTGAGCCGTCAGATCTTGGATCAGATTGCCGACAGCCGTCAGATTTGCATGAGTCACGCGAGAGTAAATCTTGTGAACAGGAGGAGAAATCCCGGACAGGTCATTGGGATATTGAAGAGAGAATCCTAGCCGTCGATCTCGGCAGGACACACGCGAGTATTCTGGCAAGCCATCGGGATATCAGTCATCGGGAAATCGGAGTTCTCGAAGTCATGAGAACCGGGACTTCGAAAGTCTCGAAATCCCGAGAGTAAATATGAGTCGTCCGTCTGAAGAGGGACACGTGTCACGCGATCGTCTGTATCGGAGATCCGAGACACTAGGCATCGACAAGGCGTCGAGACACTGGAAGTCGCAAAACCCGAAAAGGAATCTGGGCCATCCATCTGAAGGACAGGTGGTAAAGGATCGGGCGCCGTCGGCGTTTTGTCCATCGAGATATCGGAGATCCCAGGGACAAGAGTTCTGTGCATTACAGAATCGCGAAACGCGATTTCCCGATAAGTACTAGGCGCGTGGGGCCACACAGACTGTCAGTGAGCAACAACTGTCAGCATGTCGGGACTGAAGAAAGGCGCTGTAGTGGGAGTCGGCTGTCATCACAACAAAGGAGGACAGTGGCGTAGTGGAGGCCAGCTGTCAGCGTAACAGAGCGTCAGGATTTGGACGATCGGGAATCCAAAAGGTGTATGCATTGGGGCATCACAAACCCCGTAGCCCCGAGACGATAAGGTCGTGGCCACGAGTGTCGGCCACATGAGCCAAGAGCTAAACCAGAAGGGCTAGTGCGTAGAGAAAAGCGCTCATCGGAGAATCGAAGATCGGGAGTTGGAAAGTGTTGTGACTCTCAACAGTGAAAAGTCCGAAAACCCGATAGGAGAAACCCCGATGGGAGTTATAGCCGTGGTCACGGGAAGCGGTCACATGGACCAGAGTCTAGCCAGGGGGGGCTAGCGCACAAAGAACTCATCGGGAAATTAGAACTCAAAATCCCGATAGGGTGATATGTCGATGGGATTGTCATGTTGGGTTTCGTTTTCTTAGGTTTTAGTTTTGCTGTGTTGCCGTTGTGAGTAAATCAAAAGCACAAATCTTTAAGAACGAGATGCAACAAAGGTGAAGGTGGGCTCAACCCAATTAGAGAAGCAGAGTAAGGTTTCCATTCATCAGAAAATGGTCCAGGAAAGGCTGTTGCAGAGCGCATTTCCACGGGCGTTCGCGCCCTTTTAAATAAATATATTAGGGCCATTAGTGATGAAGATAATGCTTTCCTATGGGTGGATTGTATCGGTATTGGCTATGTGAATGGTAAATGCAGTAAATATAGGAAACACGCGTGTATCCTAGCGCGCTCGACCCATTGAAGGAGCTCCGGGAATTGACCGCCCGGTATAACCCACCTATCTTTGTGGGTTATACCGGATGGTCTGAAGCAAAAGTGAATTGCCTGGTGTTTGATAGGCACCTAATGGTTATTCCTCCTGACGAAGATCAATTTCTGACGCTCTTGTTGTTGATGAACGCCAAGAACATCATAGAGATTGGGGTGTACATTGGTTACTCACTTCTCAACACATCCCTTGCCTTACACGATGAAGGAAAGGTACATTCACATTCAATATAGTTTCATTTTTGGTTTATTAAAATTTCGGTTTGATTTATTCACATATTGAAATTTGGTTATTTAAGTTTTTTTTAATGTTGAAATTTTTAATGGTAAATTATATTATAATGAGATATTATTCCTAAAAATTTGGATTCTAACTTACTCAATTTAAATCCATTCATTATGGAGATTCAAATTTCTACCAGTATTCAAATTCGTTCATCGTACATATTCCTAACAGTTAAAAAAAAATAATGTTTATGTAGAAGCGATTTAATTAATAAGGTTGGCAGGTCACATGGATGGAAATTATAACTTACACTATTTTAAATTCATTCATTATGGAGATTCAAATTTCTACCAGTATTCAAATTCATTCATCGTACATATTCCTAACAGGAAAAAAATAATGTTTATGTAGAAGAGATTTAATTAATAAGGTTGGCAGGTTAGATAACAGGTATGGAAATGAAATTAGTAGAGAATTATGATATGGGGCGACCTATCTTTCAGAAAGCTAAAAGCTGGAGTTGTTCACAAGCCCTCATCTATCCTTTCTGGATGTTTTTTTAATTCAGATTTGTTTTAAATTAAATATATAGTTTTTTAATTCAAATTTGTTTTGAATTAAATATATAGTTTTTTAATTCAAATTTGTTTTGAATTAAATATATAGTTTTTTAATTCAAATTTGTTTTGAATTAAATATATAGTTTCTGAAAGCCCTTTCTGGATGTTTTTTTAATTCAGATTTGTTTTAAATTAAATATATAGTTTTTTAATTCAAATTTGTTTTGAATTAAATATATAGTTTTTTAATTCAAATTTGTTTTGAATTAAATATATAGTTTCTGAAAGCTGGAGTTGCCCACAAAATTGACTTCAGTGAAGGCCCTGCTCTACCCTTTCTGGATGTTTTTTTAATTCAAATTTGTTTAGAATTAAATATATAGTTTTTTAATTCAAATTTGTTTCGAATTAAATATATAGAAAGCTTTAATAACTATTGATTCTTTTATAACGAGAGATTTAGTGGAAACAATGTGCTTGCTATAATGAGAGATTTAGTCGAAACAATGTGCTTGCTTATTGATATAGATTTGTATTTAAAGAAATTAGATAAGAATTATAAAAATTAATTAAAAATTTATATTTAATTTAAAAAAAATAAAAAGAAATTTTTATATTAATATATTTTAGTATAAAAAAATTATTTACAATTTATGTTTAGATAAATTATAATTGTATTAATTAGGTAATAGAGTTTAATTTTGGATGTCAATTTTATAATTTATTTTACATTAACTAATCATAACATAACATGTTTAAAATGAATTTTAAAATAAATGTATTTTTACTTTATATTTATGTTTAAAATGAATTTTAAAATAAATGTATTTTCACTTTACTTTCATGTTTAAAATGAATTTTAAAATAAATGAGAAGACATGCCCACAACTGTCGAACTACAATTGGATTCCCCATAGCAAAACAAGCGATGACAAGAGGCCATAAAACACATAGTGCATCTATCAAATTACTTAAATAATAATCTATGAAATTTCATGGATGACTGAATGGGTTTCATACTGAATTTAAACCAGCAGACATGCAGATAGCATGCACAGACTCACTGATCCTTTGATAAATACACGCCGTTATATTATTGTGGGTGTGTGCTGAATAGATTTCTGTGGGCTTACGATTGGAAGAATACATCCATATAAACCAAAAAACAAACAAAATCTTCTTGTGCTTATGTAAACAAACAAAAGTGGTCAGAGGTTTATGATTTGATATGTGATCAGTTGGTTTTTCTTTGGTATTGTTTGTCAAAATCGCCTTAACTACATTGTTGTAACTTGCAATCATCACCTACCTGCAATCATCACCTACCTGCGGACGTTCTTTTTAAGAATTTTACTTCTATAATAATATTGAGATATTTTGAAATTATCATAGAGTTATTTTATAATATTGAGATATTTTGAAATTATCATAGAGTTATTTTAACTATGTATCTTTAAAGTATTATGTTTTTTTAAAATAAAAATGAGTAAATTGTTACTATACAAAAAAGACACATGTCATTGGCTTGCCACATGTTTCGCTAAAATAGAGAGCAAGTGACAGATGTGTCTTGAGAGAGCTCTCTTTGCAATCTAGAATAAACTAACAACTGCTGAAAAAAGAAAACTAGACAGGAATTATGCAGAGTATCAGTACAAAAAACTAGATAGGAATTATGCAGAGTATCGGTATAGAATAACAAGAAGATAATCATTGGCACCACGGGATCTGTCGTCCAAAGCTCAAGGAAGAGTGTCGTCATTGGGCTGTAGCATGAAGGCCTGCACATAGGTCGGGAAACACTGCTTGGTCGGTGCATTTGAGAATGTGTCGAAGATCATGCCAATCTACTTGTTAATGAGGGTGTCCCAATGAAGCTGGCCCTCCATGTAGCTTCTGAGATCGAAAATGAGCTCGAGTTTCTCTGGGTTGAAGAGACAGGAAGGAGCTGGGTCAAATTCTGGAATTGCAGCGCCAAGATGGGAAAGTTCTCTTGCGTAGTGTTGGTGGCTCCATCCTTGACCACTTGAGCTCCTACATCCTTTTCGCTGGTGTTGTCCTGGAGGGAAGTGGTTGGAGCCATGTGGAGGAGTTCCTCCAAGAATTCCTCCTCAACAACGCATGTGGTACCTTCTATGGAAGCTTGGGTACATGTATTAGCTTTGTTGGTGTTGGGGAACAAGTAACCATTTGAGATCGTGTAGAGGAGGGATTCTGGTGGAACCTGGATAGGTTCCTCCAAAAATTCATCCTCGGCATAGGCCATCGATGGAGTTTCTGGCCTCATGGTGCACTAAGTCCTGGCAATGGACAGGGCTCATTCCAGTTGTTGCAGGCATCTCTGGTGGGCAATGTAGTTATACTAGGTAGTTCCACGTCTTGTATTACTTCTCTCTCTCGGCATGGCTGAGCCAGGGGGGAAAAGAATCTAGTGAATTATTTCCAGGAGAACCCACTCTGCAATAATACAATTCTTAGAGCGAGCAAGGTGATGGAGCTGAAAGGAAAAATAATGTCAACCAGGGCTCGGTGGGAAAGATATCCCAGGGGAATACATGATTGTTGTACTCACCTGCCTCCTACCATTAATCCACAAGACATCCATTAACTTGACTCGAGGGAGCTGTCCTCCCTTCCTCTGCAAGTAATTAAGGTCTCTCTCCATTCAAGACTAAGGTGAGGGACGATGGTTGGCCATATTTATGGAATAAATCATGGGAGGGTTGTGTGGGCTCCTTCAACTACATGGCACCCCACTCAAGACTTCTTTAACGTATCATGTTAAATACGTTAAAGGGATCAAATTTTTAAAGATCCAATTTTTTTTTCAAGTTTTTTTTACATCTAGAAAAAATTCAGTTCACCTAAATAAACTTAATCCCTTAAGATTTATATGTGTAAGTTATTGCAATATTTTACTAAAGTTTGATATTAAAATATTTTGTTCAAATATTTAAAACTATAAACATTTTTTCAAGTTTTTTTAATCTTTTTTTTTAATATGAATTCATGAATTTCTTGTTCCACCATACATGAGTGTGTGGTACACCGAATGAGTAGGTTTCTACTATTGTTGTGTAAATGGAAGGAAATTTTTAAATGAGGTCTCATGTTCGATTTTCACCCTGATTTATTCGGAGGGCGTGCTTGCGGGCTCTGCGTTTCTCCCTAGGGTTTATAAAGCAGCCGGCAGGATTCGACCCCACTGCCGTTGCTTAGTACGATATTGCCATTGTTACCGATTCCCCTAGTATAAAAAAAATAAAAAAAATAAAAAAAAAAAAGATTAAGATTGACATTAAAAATATTTTTATTTATGAAGATTGACATTAAAATATTTTATTTATGATCAACATTGAATTTTTTAAAATTTATTTTACTTATGATAGATATTGAAATAATTTTGTAATCAATATTTTTATTAAATGTCACATGTCAATTATATGTTGAGTATGGAAGGAATTGCACATCTCCCTTATATTGAATAGTAAAAGGAAACTTTGAATACAATTAATGTAATTATATACAAAAAAATTAATATAAATTTGTTATAACCTTAGCATGTATCCAACATAGAAGTAATTTTTTGTGCACTTTCAGAGTATTGGGCACAACATGTCATTCCAAATATTTGAACTTCTATGGGAACAATAACAATCATTCCTCCCAACCACCCTAACTACATCCAATGAACAAGTTATAATATTATTGTTATTCTTGATAGATTTTAATTTATAATTTTCACATTTAATTTATATCTATATACTTATGTCTATATAAGTATATAGGTAATTTTTTCCATGTTAAATTATTATTTTTCTTTTATATAAAAATTAAAAATAAATAAATAACCCACCAATTTATATTTAATCAATACAAATCAATGCGACTTTAAATACCAAAATGCAACACCTTCTAACTATAATGAAAAAGAGACGAGGAAAATATTTTTTCAAAAAATATGAAGATTGACCTTGAATAAAATTTGCAAGACTAGGTGAAAGACTTTGTTTCTTAACCAACAATAACAAAACCTTGGGAAAACATACCTCCCTTTGTTATTTACATGTTACATAAATGAGCATAAATGGATGCATTAATTATTTTTGATAGATTTAGTACGAAATAAAATATATTATTTGTTTATGAACGGATTTTATTAAACAATGTTCCCACTTGTAAATTATAATAAAATTGTCTCACTAAAAACATATCATAAAATTTGAATGATTCATATAATTCACATATTTTTCTACGAGAAAAATAAAATATATAAAAAAAAGTTGATTTTTGTAACTTAGAAATGGAGACTTGCACTTCAATCCTAGATAGAGTCTAGGATTATTCCCTAGCTATGTGCACAATTTTATTTTAGTTAAGATTCAATATCGAATGGTTGTTTTTCTCATTCCATATTGAGAACCTTTTTTTCTTGGTCACAACCACCCAGAATTTTTCTTCTCTCTCTATATATATATATCCTTCTCTCTCTCTCTCTCTCTCTCTCTCTCTCGCTTCACTTTTATCCCTCTCCCCTTCTTTTCTTCTCTATCCCACCCCCAACTCTCCCTCCATCTCTCTCCCCAAAGGGGGACTATGGCCCTGGCATGAAGGTGCTCAAGGTAGAGGCAAGGGACCAAGAAAAGAGAGCATTAGTGGCCTAGGTGCAGATGGGTATGTAAGTAGAGGAAATGATGGAGAATCCAAGGGGAATAGTGAGGCAGGATGGAGGGGTAGTAGGAGAGGAGGTGAGGGAGATCTAGAGAGGATATGAGTCAAGCATGAGGGGGTGGGATGAAAGGGGAAAATGGGGAGGAGGCGAGAAGAGGTGAAGGACGGATAAAGGAAAGGAGGGTAGAGCCAAGGGGGAGAGGATAGCAAGATAAAAGATGAGGAGTAATCTAGGTGGATATCGGTGGCCACCTACCTTTTCCACTGTCTCAAAAACCAATTTCCATTTTGGTAGTTCTTTCGTAGTTTTTTGGGTCCTAAACTTTTGGGGCCATTTTGAGGCCCTAAACAACATTTTTTGGGCACACCACAGTCACAATGTAGGATTTAGTCAACGTGTGCTGACAACATGTGTAGCCCTCGAACACTTCTTTCCAACGATCTATTGTGCACCTAAAACGTAGATCATATGGAATAGTTACGACGCAGGGAAGTTGATGTACCAGCTTAGCCCATCGGGGACCACATGAGTTTTGGGGCTTCATCTCCTAGGGTTATGCTTTTGGATGTTTAGGGTTTTTTCATTTATGATTTATGTTAAAAATGATTTTGGAGCCTTATTGTAACAAGATTCTTGCGAATGAGCGTAGCTGACTCATCTCTTTTCAGAGATAAGCTACCACCATTCTAGCTAGCTTGTGTGCTTTTGTATTTCACATTCTTTTGTATTTCATATAGTCATTAATAGAATTTGAGATTTACTATATTATTGTGTTCCTTGCCATATATTTATGTAATTCTTTGTTATATCTTTGTTATACATCTGCTTTCATATCGATCCTAAAATAATCTGGATCAGTGGTATCTGAGAGGTTTGCTCCTTGTCATCCTCAGTGCATGTCCCCAGCGAGGTCAGGTTATAGAGAGTTGGGTCTTGAGAATATATCTCTTGATGACAATCTCTCTTGCATGCCTAAGAAACCTTCCATGGAGGAAGAAAAGAGGGATGACAGGACATGAGATCCTTTCAAACTGTTGCTCGAGGAAGCCCTCGTGTGACAAAGGAATGCGATGATGGATAATTTCGCCTAGATCCTTCGATGACTACAAACAAAAATGGAGGGAAATTCAACAAGCAATCACTTCAGAGGTGAGATTCCCTTCAAGGTACAAGTTAATTTTTATTTCCTTTATTTGAAGGCCACATATATGTCGATGCTTTGGAAAAATTGTTAAATTTGCTAGAGGGTTATTTCTCTGTCCACAATTTTTCCAACGATGAAAAGATCACATTCGTACTCCTTAAAGCCTTTCCCCATGTCAGATATTGGTGGGAGACGTACTGTGAGAAACATTATGAGGATGACTCTATAATATTTGGGACACAACCCACTTGGGCGACTTTTGTTGATTCCCTCAAGGAACAATATTACCCTGTTGGAAGTTATGATGACCAATACACGAGATGGACCACCCTGCGCCAACAGAGGGGCCAAACAGTGTTGGAGTTCACAAATACTTTTCATACCATGCGCACCAAGCTGGGTATCAAATACTTTGAGTGAAATCTGGTCCTAAAATACCATCGGGCTCTGCACAAGTACATCCAAACCGAAATGGAGTTTCTAGACATCTTATCATTGGGAGCCGCTTATTAATATGTTGTCAAAATCGAGCAAAAATTCAAGCAACAGAACAAGCAGGAGAATGGGTCTGCAAATCTGCAACAACCAAAGTATGGTAATGGTGTCCCTAATTCACATGCCAAATGAAAAAGAAAGAATGGCTAGCCCTGGGATAACTATCCCAAGCCACCAACAAAGAAGAGTAATGGGAAGTTGAAGAAGGACACTGGAAAATGGTGTGAGTTCCACAAAATCTCATGGCACAATACTAATGAATGTTGCTCCAAACAGTCATTGTTGGTTGAAACGAAATCCCTAGGATCAAATGCTAACTCAAACTCTGATTCATATCCAAAAAAGGGAATATGGATCATTGATCTAGAACCTAGTGTCACCATCACTACCAAAAAAGTCCAGCCAAAGGAACCGATGAGCTTGAATAAGGGGAGCATATTTTCCACTCATAATTGTGAGTGAAGGGAACCCCACTCCATTTCATTGTTGAAAGAGGTAGCCATAAGAACTTGATCTCAACATAGGTTTTCAAGAGGTTTAACGTGATAATTATGTAGCATCCTCATCCATATACCATTGGTTGGCTCAGCTAGGGATGGGACATACACGTCAGCCAACAATCTCTCTTACACTATGACATCAAATCCTTCAAAGATGAGGTATTGTTTGATGTTTCCCCACTTGAATTTTGTGATGTTTTTCTAGGGAAACTATATATTTGGAAGCGTCATGTTGTTTATGAATATAGGCTTTGTAGTGTCATTATTACTTTTGGAGATGAACTCTATAGGGTACCAGAGGCAGTCCCAAATACTGCAATCCCTTTGATCTATACGAAGCAGTGCAGAAAGGTGGTTTCTCACACAAGGATATTTGTCCTCCATATGGTTCGATTGAAAGGTTAATGAAAGGTCACTGCAACCGCCAAAACCTCTACACAGGGTCTCTCTTCCCAACAGTAATAGGTGGAAAAAATAGTCGAGGAGTACAAAGACATATTATCCTCACCTACTAGGGTGTCTATGCATTGTCAGGTAAATCACTCGATTGATCTAACACCCGATGCTCCTATGCCCAATGAACATGTATATAGACATTTTGTTATGGAGAATGATGAAATCAAACATGATATCTAAGAGATAATTTTGAAGGGTGATAACAGACCAAGCTCCTTACCTTGTTGGAGCCCAATTTTTCTAGTATAGAAGACAGATGAGTTATGGAGACTTTGTATTGATTACAGATCCATGAACAAGATCATAGTCAAGAAACTCTACCCAATTCCCCGGATTGATGATCTTTTCGATCAACTCAAGGGAGCCATTTTTTTGAGTAAGATTGATTTGAAGTCAGGTTACCACCAACTGTCGATTGAGCAAATTGATGTGTGGAAGACATCCTTCAAGGAAAAATAAGTCCTCTTTGAGTGGTTGGTCATGCCTCTCTGCTTGACTAATTCCTTAGCCTAATTCGTGTGGATGATGGATGATGGATGATATATTAAGTCCATCCAAAAATTCCTTTGTGGTTGTATATTTGGATGACATCCTCATCTTCAACAAAACTTGGGAGGAATATTTGGAGCATATTCAGCAGGTATTTGTCACCCTATGATAACACAAGTTGTATTCCAATTTAGATAAGTGTTCCTTCGACATGCAGAGAATCCAATATTTGGGATACATCATGGATAAGCATGGTGTACATGTGGATCCAACCAATATCCAAGTCATCAACGATTAGTCAGCCTCGAAAACAATGATCAATCTCCACAAATTCTTCGGCCTTGTTAACTTATATTGGCAGTTTGTGATGGGGTTCTCTCATATCGCTTGGGCCCTAAGCCAAGTGACCAAGGGTGGCATGAAGGAAAATTTGGTGTGGTACGTACCCCAATAGAAATCATTCAAGGATCTGAAATCCCACCTCCGCTCAACACCATTCCTTATTCTTCCAAACCTGCAACGACCATTTCACATTGAGACAGATTCTTCAGATTATGCTATCAGTTTATTCCTCACTCATCATGGGCATCCAATATCCTATCACAATGAAACTCTATCTAATGTTTTTCGAAGATACCCCACCTATGACAAAGAGATGTACTCCATTGTGTGGGCATGTCGATAGTGGAAGCATTACATTCTAGGGAAGGAAACAATCATCCACATTGATCTCAGGCTTCTGCAATTCATGCAAACATAAGGAAAGTTACAAAATGACCGGCATCAGAAGTGGTCCATGTATCTATAGCAATTCCACTTCAATATCAAGTACAAGAAGGATAACACCAACCATGTCACAAATTTCCTTAGTCGACCCCCGGTGGGAGCACTAACCACAGTTTTTAACTCTTGTGGACATGATACATCTGGATGGACACAATTATACAATAATGACTCTGACTTTGCTACTTCCTATCAAGCATTGAACGCAGGAAAAAAAGTTCCCAAATTTCATATCGAAGATTAATTATTATGCCATCTAAGCCATCTATGTGTTCCTTCAAGTGAGCATGCAAAGATGATATGTGAAGCTCATTAAAGCTAGGAAGTGAGACATTTTGGTGTAGAAAAGACAGTGGTAGTACTGCAGAAGCATTTTTGTTGGCCAAATCTTAGACAAGATGTTCACAAGTACATCAAATCCTACTTCGCATATGCCATTGTCAATCCCTCCATCAAGAAACATGGGCTATAAACCCATCTTCCTACTTAATATAGGCTTTGGGAGTCCATATCCATGGACTACATGCTTTTTCTTCATTCAACCAAGCATGGGAATGACTGTTTCTTCATGGTCGTTGATCAATTCTCTAAGATGGGAAATTTGGTACCCTAAAAAAAGATCGTCATAGTTGAGGCCACCTCCAAGCTCATCTTCATACATGTTTGGGTTCATTTTTTGATACCAAAAACTATTATCTCTGATCAAAACAATAGGTTCTTGATCACCTTTTGGTCCAGCCTATGGTCGATGATGGAAACCAAGTAGGTTCTTCATTACTTTCTTGTCCATCCCATGGTCGATGATGGAAACCAAGTTGACCAAATCGACCTTCTTCCACCCACGTGACTGGTGGAAAAACATAGGTAGTCAACAAGATGATTGTCTATATCATGAGGATGTACAATTCCAAAACATCCACTACGGATGAAACTCCATTTATGTTCAACATAGCTACAATGTGAGCTCTCACATACTCCATTGGCCAAAACCCTTTAGGTGTGTGCTTGGGGTTCCACTATTGCCCGTGATTAACATATCTCTTCCCTATCAAGACATGAATATTCTATCCTTTGTTTGAAAGAGGTCAGATAGGTCAAAAAATTTGTTGAGCTACCACCCACATTAATCCAACAACAAAGCCCATGAGGATTGTAGAAATCTAATGCCAAGTACAAATCTTCCATGATGAACACTCCAAAATTAGCACAAGTTTCATGTGGGATATAAGGTTTGGTTGCATTTGAAGAAAGTGCGCCTCAAAAGACCCCATTGGAAGTTGCACCCACTTTGATATTATCCTTACACTATCACCAACGTTGTAGGTGAGAATGATTTTGACTTAAGTATTCCCCCATTCCCTGTCTTGCACCCGACATTTAATGTGGAACTGCTTCAAACATATTTTCCACCTCTCTTGACACTTTGATGTGGTTGAGTATTTGGCCCCTACATAACTCAATCTTGGTTTCATTGAACATGCTACATTTGATCGTATCATGGATATAAATACAAAGGACACCCGCCAGAAGACTACCAAACTCTATCGGGTCATCAAAACAAGGAAGTTTCTTCATCGCACGTATTCACTAGAGTTAGGTTCAAAATAAGTTTCCTCATCTGATGCAAGAAATTGACGCGATGGATATTGTTTCTTCCTAATGGGGGAAGGAAGGATCAAGGTGGATATCGATGGACACACACCTATTCCAATCGGCTCATATAACACCTTACCTTTACAGCATTGTTCCCAGCTTTTGGGTCCTGAACTTCGTGGCCATTTTGAGTCCCTGAACAACGTTTTTTTGGGCACGCCACAGTCACAACGTCGACCTTATACAAAGTGTGACAAAAACATGTATATTTCTCGGATATTTCTTTCCAACGAAGCTATATGTGTCAAACAAAGATCATATGAAAAGTTAATGTGACTATGGGAAGTTGATGTACCAACTTACCCCATCAAGGTCCACATGATTTTTATCGCTTCATCTTCTAGGGTTAGATTTTATAGCTTAGGTTTTCTCTATGATATCTCTATACCCTTTGGAGCCTCATTGTAAACTAGATTCTTGCTAATGAGCCGTAGTCGACACGTCTCTTAGATGATATAAGCTACCACCTTTCTAGCTAGCTTGTGTGTTTTCCATTTTATAGTCTTTTGTATTTCAGAATGTCATTAATAAAATTTGAGCTTTATTGGATTACTATGTTCCTTTCCATATCTCCTTCCTGCACTTTTATTATATCTTTTCCTTCATATCGCTCCTAAAATAATTCAACAAGGAGAGGACTCACAGAACGGACAAGAAGGGAGGGATAAGGAAGGGGATGGTGGGATATGGAGTTGAGTAGATGAAAATGGTTGATTGTTAGGGAAGGGGGAGTGGTGGGTATCAAGGAAAAAATAAAAAACCAGGAGGTTGGGAGAGACTAATTAGGAGGAGGTGAGGTAAGGAGGAAATGGGAAGGAGGATGTGGGATAGGTTAGGTGAGGGTGGGTGGGGTGAGGTGGAAAGAGAATGGGTGGGGAGAGTATGGGACCGAGAGGGAAGCTGGGATGGGTATGGGTAGAAAATGGGGAGGGATGAGAATAAGTGAGATAGGTTGGGATAAGGGAGGCGGGAAAGGAGGGGTGGGTGAAAGAGAAAAAAGGGGAGGAGTTGAGAAGAAAAAAAATGGTGAATGGGTAGGAAGAATATAGGTGACATTATAGATAATTGAGACAAGAGGGGAGATAGTGAGACTTTCAGGGAAGATGTGGTCATGAGGGTTTGGTGTGAGAGGATCAAAGGGAGAGGAGTTGGGAAAAGGTAGATCATTTTCAAATCCCTAGGATACATACCTTCTACTCAAAACCACCAAGAGGCACTCAAATCCATGATAATAGTCCAATCATACTCTCAATATTCCATGTGTGGCTCCTCAAGGAATCCTTTTTGGCCCTAGATGGATAGAATCTTCCTTTAGTCTCAATATTTTGTTTCCTTTCCTCCTCGGCCCATATCATTCAAGGCCCCATACCCTATGCTAAAAAATTCTAGTGGTAAATATATACATAGATAAAGGAAAATAATTCCCTCAATACGTCATTTGTGGTTGTTCAAAGTGCCACTCTTGGCTCCAGAAGCCTATAAGATTCCTTCATGTAATTAACTTCAGGTCTCCTGCTCCCTCTCACTCATATCCAAAGTCTCCTGTGCTCATAATCAAACGTAATGTTTAAAATATCATAATGTTAGATGTGACTTCTATCCCCATCAAGAGACTAAGGATACCTTGGGACCATATCCAAGTTCCAAGGCCTCATAATCAATGTTCGAAATATCATAATGATGACTATTCCCATCAAGAAACCAAGGATACCATTGAAAGTTCCTTTGTGGTGAGCTTCCAAAAACGTTTGTTTATGGCCTTAGATGCCTATACATTCTTTGGAAAAATATTAATAAATGAACCTTAGAATATGAAGTACAAAACATGAATCTTCCTGAAGAGTTCATGTATCTTTCATTTCCCATTTTAGGAAGGATTGAAAACTTTAGTGTACGTGTTCATTGAGTTGGTTTCTTTAGAATTAGGTTCAAGATGACAAACCGGTGGTTTCAACTCCAAGAAATACATTAAGACATCCATTTTTCTAAATACCTATAAATACCTCTATTTTGACATTATTTTTCATATGATACACAAATGCATCATCGATGAAAGTACATAAACATATAGAGTCAACTATGCAAATTTCAAATATACTTATATTTTAAATTGTCATTGTTTACTATCTTTAATATATTCCTCTTCTCTTACATGTATTATATATTAAAATACATAAATTTTTATTTTACTAAATTGTTTTCTCCTGACCATTTTAAAAATGCTATACATTGCATTACTACAACCATATATCTATTAATATATATATATATATATATATATATATATATATATATATATATATATATATATATATATATATAACGCAGACGCATGTACCGAGCATGAATAGAAGGCATTGCAATTTCAAGGATATAATAACTTTCATAATTTTGAAAAATATAAATTAACATTATAATTTTTGAAAAAATAGTAGTGGAGAAGAACAATATGTTCTCTACAATTCTACAAATTTCTCAAGAAAATTCCATTGTTAGGTACTCAACATCATCTCTAACGAAAACATAGGAATTATATTTTGCATGAAAAATAACATACCATTGTTAGGAAAACCCAAATTTCACATGGTGAGACATAGGTTCTATAAATAAAAATTATATATTGAGAAAGCTAATTCATTTTCCTATATTTCATCTTTTACACAATATTCAAATTCATTGTGAAAATACCTCGAATGATTTGTGTAATTTAACATGTTTATATTTTTTATGTATGCATTGTCACTAACTCATCATGAGAGACCATTATTAGCTTACATCCATCAAAGCGTTTGTTCTTATTTTAGCAATGTTGATTTTCCTTTTTACTCTAGTCAAAATAGAGATATACTTTTGATCTTCTATATAATGGTTGATCACCTTCTTATAGTAATTTAATTTAATTTTATCCTTTAATTATTTGTTGCACCACAATTCCTCCTTAAATTTAGATGTAATAATATTTTAATATTATCATTATTTTACAAAGCGACATCTTCTTTATTCCCCAATGTTTTAGCCAAGACTTGGCATATTTATGTCATTCCCATTTGAGTTGCAGTCCACTTTGACTTGATTTTGAAGCAACCTTAGGAAGCCTCTTCCCTTCCATGTTGTTTATATTGTTCTTGTACATTAGGTACCTAGTCATAGTCATTCTCTTGATGGGGAAAAGACTCGCTTATATGAGGATAGGATATGGTGTATTGACTTTAATTTTCATATTATAAGTTGTTAAACACTTTTGAATTTTCTCTATCTTTCCCCATGATCCTAACCCCAAACTTCAAAGCCATATAAAATAATAGGAGTGACAAGAGTCTCAAAGAGGAGTTTACTGTTATCCCATAGCCAAATGTTTGTTGCTTTACAATTTTTTTCAAGTCCATAGTAAGCATTCCACCCTTCGCTTATCCTTTTATCAATGCTACGGTTCTAGTTAATCTTATGATGAAGATCGAATATGAGATATTTGTATGAAGTCACTTCCTATGAGATGTTGTTGCCATACACAAAATTAGGATAAGTGAGAATTTTGGATTTACTTATCATAGCCTTTATTTTTCATTGTTAACAATCCTACCAATATTAGAGCATAAATCCTTGAGGATTTTTAGTTGCTTGTCAAGATTGTAGGGAATCATTTCCATAAGAACAATATCATTCGCGTAAAGAAGAAAAATGAGCAAGAGTTAGTTTCATACAACTCACTTCTTCCAAATAATCCTCTAACTTGTCAATGGATATGCCAAAAAGGGTAGGGGACAAGGGATAACCTTTATTAACTCCTATATTAAAATTGATTTATTATGATGTTCTTGTATAACCTTACCTTAGTAGCTCTCAACTCAAAATGAACTTTTATCTCTTCTAACATATTCCAAAGATTAGTGTTGGGAACTGAGCCAAAAACTATCCTAAGTGTAACAAGGAGTTCCACAATTGAATCATAGCTCCTAAATCTATCCCAACTTTTAGCTCATTTTTTTTGTGGCTTTGTAGATATATGTTGATATTCTTTTCCAAACTAATTCCATATAAATTACCTAAAAGAGGACTAACCATAATGATCATATCTCATCATAATACAATATAAAAAATAATTTAGTAAAACATGGATAAAAAATAAACATATAATCTTATAAGTTCTCTACATAAACAAGTGTAAATCAACTAAAACAAAATAATTTATAAATCTATTTTAACTCAAGTTCCGATCAAATCCCTTTCACTTTAAAAAGAGATTACACCTTAAAGTATTTGATCCCTCTTGGCACTTGATAGATTCCAAGTTAGTGAATATATGTGAGTTTATTTTATTACAGTGACCCTCTTTTTTATTATGATCCACTACTTTTTTATTTTGGTTTTAGTTAAGATCATTTTTTTTTAAATTTAATTTAATATGATATATCACTTTAAATGCATCTAAATACTTTTTATGAAACACTTCTTATGTACCAATAATGTTCCCTATCCTAATGATAATTTGAAACATTATTATATTTTACAAAATAACATATTCTACCAACACACAAAAATGAATATTACAATCTCTTTAATATTAAATTATAAAATTTAATATAAATTTATTAAATAATTATATTTATATGTTTACAAAATTTAATATATCATTTTAGATTATAATTATACATTATATTTAATTTGTTTTAATGTTAATTAATATTTTAATATAACACATCTTATTTTTATAATCTAAAAATCTCCTTATATATAATATTGATCTTATATTAATTAATATTTTTAAATCCACATACAACATAACACATCTTATCTCTACATTACATTGTAGAAAACTCTTTTTACATTGTATGGTTAAAAAACTATTTTTACATTATATTGTAGTAAACTCTTTTTACCTTTATCTTTAAAAATCATTTTTTTTTATGTGGCTTTTATTTTAATAGAAAATTTTTACCTGGGAGAATTTATATAAAAGAGGTATCTTAGGGTTAAGTAGGTGTGTTTTATGTGAGATAGAGGATGAGAACTTGAAACACCTTTTTTGGGATTGTATATTTATTAAAAATATTTAGGCTACCATATTATTGGAATTAAAAATTGATAGTGTTTGGGAAGGTGAGCAGGTTGATGTTTGTTGTGAAAACTGGATTAAGAAAAAGGAGAATTGTAAAAAGGTTTCTAGGTTCATCTGGTGGGAGGTGTGGAAACACAGAAATTTAGTTATATTTGAAGATCATCCAATAAATAGAGTTAATGTGTGCAAGAGGATACTTCAGGATTTGGGTGAAGTTATAGTTTCTAAATGTACAAAAGTTAGTAGGATTGAGAGGTCACCTTTTCTAGTTGGGGATTGGCCTGTGGGATTCTTTGATGGTGCTTCACAAGAAAGGGGTGCAAAGTGTGGTGCATGAGCACTGATTAAATGTCCAGTCCTTGGCATTTTCAGGATTAAAATGAATTGTGGCAGTGGTACTAATACCAGAGACAACTACTTGCTTTGCGGTGTTTAGTGTATTTTACTTCTTACAAAAAAATATCAAAATTAAATTTGATTGGGGACTCTAAAGTAATTATTGATTGGTTTTCTAACAAAAATTATTTATAGGTGGTCTCTCTTTTCTCTTTTACCTTGCATGGCAGCCGGAATCCGGAATTTCATTCAACTTAGAGCCAAACATATCTATAGAGCTTACAATCCAGAAGTGGATCAACTTTCAAAAGAAGCATTACTTCTTGATGAAGATGGTATCTACTTTGTTGGAAGTGCTAAAGGAGATTCAACTATTTTTAAAAGAATGGAAATCATCTAATAGTGTAAAAAGGCTAAGAAAAAGATGTTAATCTTTTTAGTTTTTTTATTGTTGAAACTACACTTTTGGCGGAGAGAACATTGCTAAAAGCTACAGTTTTTGATGAAATATGTATGAATAGTTTATAAATTCTGTGATGTTGAAAAACATGGCAGAATAGTTATTTTTGGAACTTTTTTTATTGTAACAGAAACTGTTATATTTTACTAATATATATTTTTTTAGTGAAAAAAATATACAATCTTATCTCTCCAGTGTAAGAATCTCTTTTTAAACAATTATATATATAAATACAAATTGTGGCGATCAAAATTCGTTGTAACATTTTAAAAGATCAGACCTGACAAGTGTAAAGTGCACTTGATTTTACAAATTAAGTGCTTCGACAAGACAATAAAGGATATATGATTAAAAAGGAGAATTCAGTGAAGTGGTTCATTGATAAACAATTGAGACAAAAGAGATTAATGCATGTTCGGTAAGTACAATGCAATTTCTAAGTTTGTATGCAGTTAAGTACAATGCACTTTTCATGTGTAATAGTAGGATTCTCTCATGAGTTTTGTCAACAAACATGGAACGCCGAAATACATGAGAGGTGGTTGCTAAAGCTTGAGAGACATTTTTCATGGCCAATCATATCTATTAAGTATGTTGAGTATATATTATTATTTTCTAGATCCTTGTCGTATAGGTAAAGTGGGTGGATATCTATTGGGTATAATTTTTTTTTGTAGATCCACTGGTAAATTAGGTGGAACCAAAATGTCTATCACATCTGGGCAGAAAATCTGCATGGTGTTTATTATTTACTCATTCTCATAGGCACAAGTCACTTGATGGAATTCATCCACTTTATAATGAATCTTTTTACATTACATGATTAGAAATAAGAACACTAGAAGGAGATTTATCAATGACTTATTCAGTTATAAAATAATTTTCGTAATGAGCCTTGTAATATACCAATCATTATTGCAGGTGGATGGCCGAAGAAGTAAAAGGTTGCTCATTTTTTCACACGATAACTGTCAAACCACAATGTCATTCCCCATAGGAAAACAAGCGATGAGAGGGTTTCATACTAATTATCAAATCAATTATCAATTATCAAAGCGATGAGAGCGATAAAACACATATTACAATTATCAAATCAATTAAATAATAATCCATGAATTTTCATGAATGACTGAAAGGGTTTCATACGGTATCTACACCAGCGGACATGCAGATATCATGCACAGACTCGCTGACTTTTTGATAAATACCTACCATTGTATTACTGTGGGCTGAAGAGATTTATTAATTACATGTTGGTATTTTGAATTATATAGATGTTGGTCAATGATAAATACGTTAGTACCGTTTTATTACTTTGGGCTGAAGAGATTTATGTGGGCTGAGGATCGGAAGGATTTAACCATACAAGCAAAATCATCTTGTGTTTATGTAATAAAATCGTCCCGTTTATGAAGAGAAAACTCAATGGATGGCCTATTGCCATAAAGCCGTTAGAGGTTTCTTGACTGATTTGATATGTTATCAGTTGGTTCTTCCTTTATGTGTTGTTTGTTTGTCCGTAAAGTTTTGAAAAAAATCCAATCCCACTAATATGGGTTCATATTAAAAAACGGAACATGAATTAGCAAATTGATAACCCCAAAAGGGGAATATATCAGTAAAGTTACGAAAACAAGAGGACAACGGGCCTTCTTGTTCTTCAGCTCCATTGGTTTGAAGGGATATTTGAGCACTAGTTACTCGGGTTGAAACCCCGTAGTTTCAATGTCACATTTTGTTTCATTTGGATGACTGAGATGTCCCATTCTTCTCTGATAAGCTTGAATGAAAGGATGCGATTTCATTACTATTATTACACTACCTAATAATTTCCTTTAACGTATGTCATCTCTTTCCAACAAATCGTATTCTCCATAAATGAAAGCAACCAATTAAAAGTCTCCTTAAAAACAATATTGTAAAATCTGCGGTAAGTACAATATTGTAACTTATGTTGCAAAGGAAAATTGTCATCTTGGTGCAGTTTAGTTCTATATATTTTGATTATTTGTTTTATTATATATATATAATATTGGATTTGAATTTAGCTTAAATATTTGAGAGGAGTATTATTTTTTTCATTTAAATTCAATTCTTATACTTAATATGTTTTAATACTTAGTAAATATATTATTATAATAACGTTAAAACTTGTATTAACAAAACTTTAAATTTATATATAATTCAATGTATTGTGATATCTTTTTTTTAAATGAAGAAAATTACTTTATTATTGTTGTTGCTGCTGCAAGTGACATGTTAAGTTCATATTTAATTTATATCTATAAACAAATAATTTTAAATTTATTTTAAAACACTAATCTATATAATTCAAAAGATCAACATGTAATTACCTTTAACTATAATGGAAAAGGTTTTACATATCCCAATATGTAATATGTAATGAAAATTTTACAGCATTTAAGCAGTGAAAATCACCAACCCTTAACATGGTAGGATTTTTTGTAGTGGGCCCCTTAACAACACACATTGTGATACCATTTTTTTAAATGAAAAAAATTACTTTATTATTATTTCTCTTGCTGCAAGTGACATGTTAAGTTCATATCTAATTTATATTTACTTAACATTATTTAAAATGAATCTAATAATTTCTAAAAGTATAGAGATTAATTCTTAAATAGAATTTACAAGATTCTGTAAAAGATATAGTCTCTTCTCTTAACCATAAAAAAACATTTGGAAAACATACTTTTATTTATTGTAAAATAAATTAACTTAAATCTATATATTATTTTTAATAAATTTAGTATAATGCAAAAAAAATGTTTTTAATTGTTAATTGATACAGATTTCATATTTTAACACTATTTCCATTTCCACTTATAAATTAATTCTTTTTAAATTTATTCTAAAATGAGTTATCACAAAAAAAATCATTTGTATCACAAATATATCATAAAAAATTAATAGCATATAAATAATTGACATAAGTGGAAGTTAATCATCATCATTATCATCATCAACATAAGGTTAAAATCACCAACATAAAATATAAAAAAATAATATAAAAGTACATTCTCTTTAAAAATCATAAAAGATAAATTCATCTTCATTTAAACAATATTAAACTTATTGAATTGTGTCTAAACATAAAACATAAAATGTAAAAAAATAATAGAAAAGTATATTTTCTTTAAAAATCATAAAAAATAAATTCATCTTCAATTAAACAATATTAAACTTATTGTCTAAATATTAAAATTATTTGATCTACTATTTATTCAGAAAATAAATATTTGATCTATTATTTATTCAGAAAATATATTATATTTATTGAACTATGTCTCTCAATATTAAGACTATTGGATAATACTTAATTATTATAAATAATAATCTTTAAATGTTTTTTTAGTTAGTATTGATTTCAAAATTATATTTTAGGTGGTAAAATTTAAATTTATTTTATTTAATTATTTCAAAATTAATATTTTTTAGTTATATTTATTTAAGATTTATATGTTAATTAAGAAAAAATATTATAAAAAAAAAAACAATTTTCAAATCCTTTACTTAGTTGCTATAAAAAAAAAAAAGATATGTAATGGTACTTCCCTAATTACTGTTAGAAAAGCATAAATCTTTAATTAATAAAATAAGTTTACTTATAAAATATATATAAATAAAATTCATATTGAATAATGTTTTAATATGCTAAATGAATTTTAGCGATTCAATATTATATACATTACTATTAGAAAAACATACATCTTCAACTAATAAAACAATTAAAGTTTAATTATAAAATATACATAAATAAAATAAAAATAAAATTAAGATATTATAAAAAAAAAGTTAATATAAAGACAATTTTTTTTAATGGAAATAATAAATTTTAAAAATTCAATATCTCAAACTTATTTTAAATTTTAAAAACTAAAAGTTAAACTATCACTTACTTACTTTAACTTAAAAGTTAAAATTTTAAAACTAAAAGTTAAACTATCACTTACTTGTTTAAATCTTTTTGATCACCTAAAATCTTATAAATTGATTATAAAAAATAAAATATAAAAAAAAAAAAAAAAAAAAAAATATATAAAATATGTTAAAATTCAAACATTGCCCCGATGGGGTGACACGCCAGAGTGGACATGCCACCCGACGACTTAAGATCAATTTATAGTTGATGGTCAGCCAATCTCCCCACGGATTAACATTGATGGATCTGCCCATAATAGAGGGCAAAAAGGACATGGAGGTACTCCTCCCTCGCCGACCCAACTCCATCACTCGCACATGAATTCATTGATGATATGGATGGACGGAGGATCCGGCAGTTTGATTATGGTTTTATGTTGAGTCCGAGCTGCAGAGGAAGGCTCCTGGTGTGGCAGCGACAACGTTTCTTACCAGGGATGGTGGCTTCTATCTACATTCTAGAAAGTTTAGTCAAGGTTGGTGGCTTCTCTGTACGTCTCAACAGGGATGGCTTGCCTGCACTCAGCATTCGCATCCGCTCTCGATTATTCACCCATTATTTGCTCGCCCGGGCCGCTTCTTTCCTAACTCTACCGCTTACTGGCATTCCGCCGCTTATAATGGCTGGAGGCTTGGTGAAACCTCGACGTGGTTCTCGCTTCTGAGGTTTTAAAGCAAATGCACGCCGAAGGAGGAGCTTGAACGAGTTTGCCTCGCCTCTTCCATGCCAGAAGAAGGCTCGGGTTGAGAGGAGGGCAAGGCTTAACACCATCATTGAACAAGACGATGGCTGCAGTAGGATTGAGAAGGAAACCGAGCATGCGGATTTGTTTTCAGGCTGTGTGGTGGAGGAGGACCTGTCAATTGGGGACCTGATGTGCAATGAGAATCCAAGCGCCAGGGAGACGTCCATCAGGCAGGATAACAATAGCGCCTTGACTAAGGTCGACGACCTTCCTGGCTAAGTGGTGGAAGAAATTCCATGGATTGATGACCGCAACCACGTATTTGTGAAGTTGGAGCAAGCGCAGAAGGCAACGGCTTCAGAAGTTTGTGGTTGGCACCGGACGATGTATGGATCGAAGGCGCCTCCTAGCGGTGGCGAAAGCATGGTCCTTCTTCACGACATGAACACCGCTCGCGTTCGAAATTCGTGAGCCAGATGGCGACTTAAACGACAGGCCCTTTATCATGGGCCGTCAGATAGATTTTTCTCCTCGACGCTTCTACGACTCGACCAAATGCAAGTGTCCCCGTGGCATGCACTTCTCGCTATCTCGCAACCGATGGAGTTTACATCACACGCAAGTGATTAGCTCCCTTGTTTCCGTGTTTTTACCTTTTCTCAACAATTGCTATAAAGTCTCTTTCCTCGATCGCCGGCATCCGGCCCCTCGCTTTCCTACGCGTGACACATATGTCTCTTTGCTTAATATTTTACTGTATAAACTGCTAGATGTTTCCCAATAATGCTGGTTTCCGGCAGCATTTTTTTGGTGACTGTAGCCATGAGGTTGCTTTTTGTGTCAAAGTTTTGAGTTAATATAATATAGCATGTACTACACCTTTTTTATTTAAAAAAAATTCAAATAAAAAAAAAAAAAAAAAAAAAATTATATTTTATAATATTTTACATTTTCATATATAAAATTTTAATATTTAATTTTATATAAAAAATAAAATAAAATTAACATAACAATCAACTGTAATTACTTTCATACAAAAAATAAAAATAAAATATGAAGAAACTTGATATAATAATTGATTTTTATGTGTAATTCAAATAAAAAAATTTTAAATTTATTTTTTAAACATAAACCACTTAAAATTTTTATTTTTATTTTTTTATAAATTAATTTTTTATTTTCATATAAAATGGTGTTGATTAAAATTAACAATAACCAACAATTTTCTTTTAAAAATTACAAATTACTGAAGAAGAATTTAATGAGGCTTCACTAATTTTATTTTTAACTTAATAAAATAATATAACTTTGTTATTTTTTACAAATTGATCTTGAATAACTTAATGTTTTAATTTACCCTTTTTAAATTTAATAAAATTAATAAAATTAATGTAACAACATAACTTTGTTATTCTTTATAAATTGATCTTGAATAATTTAATGAATTTTACTCAAATTTTTTTTAAATTTAATAGAAACAACATAATAGTTATTGATCTTGAATAACTTAATGAGTTTTACTGCCTTTTTTAAATTTAATAAAATTAATAAAAATTAATAAAATAACATAAACTTTTGTTATTCTTTATAAATTGATCTTGAATAATTTAATGAATTTTACTCAAATTTTTTAAATTTAATAGAAAACAAATACAATAGTTTGAACAAAAAGGATGAAAAGAATATTTAATTATTTTAAATTATATAATATATAATAAAGATACATCAATCATAATCATGAGATAGAAGTTGTTTCACTTAAACAATTTAAATTTTTTTGACAATATTTATCCATTTATAAGTATAGTGTTAAATCCTTTTATATTGTAATTAAGATGTAATAAAATTCATTTTTTTATCATAATTTGATATATATGTATCTTTCATATTGTAATTAAGATGATGTAATAAAATTCAATTTTTTATCATACCTTGCTATACATGTATTTTCATGTCATTAAGTAAATTCTTGAAAACATTGTGGGATTTATTGGGTTTTGAACTCAAATATTTTGTTTCCTTCCAACCTTAAACAGATGTCCAAACCAAGTGATCCGGATTTTATGAGCGTAACAAAATGAATAATCGACAAATGTACTTAACACAAAATAACAGAGACACAAGAAACTGGTTTTCTATTAAATAACAAATAAGTTGAAACTCAGAAATGCAGCATAAAACAAGCTTGTTTGAATGGTGGCGCTTTATCTCGAGAAGAGATGTGACAAAGTTAGCCACAAGATTCAGCAAGAAGAAGATTACAATGAGGCTCGAAGGCCTTTTTTACAATAGACCTGAATGCCAAAAGTCCTAGACATCCAAAAAACCTAACTCCTAGGGATGAAGCTAAAGTCATGTGGGCCCCGCTTTGGTAAGTTAGTACATCAAACTCACAGGGTCGTAACTTTTAGACACGATTCGCTTAGAAGAAAGATGCTGGATAGCTTGTTGGAAAGATCTATCCGAGGACTACAACATTTTTAATGGACAAATTTCCATGATGGAATTTTGCAACCGCAACATACCCCAAAACGCCGCTTAGGGTTCTCAAATGGCTCCAGAAGTTTAGGATCCAAAAACTGCTAAAAATAGTAAATTGCCAAAAAATGTCGCAATCTTATATGTTTTGAGCCGTTTGGAATAGTTGGGTGGCCACCCATATCCATCCGGATCACCAAGGTAGTTAACCATAGTTTTTTCCATGCTCTTTGCATTCAATTTTTCAAAACCAACTTCGTCTCATCAACATAGTTATAATTTTGTTTTACATATTTCTACTTGGATGTATCCTTTTGAGGCCTACTTTGGACATCAACATGTATCATCTTATGAACCTCAGCTTCTCTCAATTCCTTCCATCCATCTAGAACCCACACCAACAACAAAACAAACATCAAGTTTCTTTCATTTTTGCTGCACTCTAATACACAAACATGCCCAAGTTTCTAGATTGCTAAAGGTAGAGCGACAACGCTACAAAGTGTGTCACGATTCTCATCATTTCCATATGGTTTTCACTACTATTGATAAAGTCTTTTTTTACATGGAACACCATCATTTTAAATCCCAACATCATCACAAACTAAAGCCTCTCCACTATGCCCCTTATATTGTTCTCCAACATATTGGGGACAATTCTTATCACCTTGAATTTCCACCCCAACTAGGTATTCATGATGTGTTTCTAATGTGAAATACCAAATGCAATTAACCCCCATTGTTGGAAGATAATGTTACCATCTCTTATCTTTTCGAGTTAATCCCTAGTTTACATCCTCCATTTCTCTAAGACACCTTACTTGACACTCGTCACACCACCATCCATAATCAACAACATACCTCTTACATTGTTGGACACACAAGCCAAACTCTTGCTCAGGCTAAATGGTTTTCTAAGCCTACCATGCACAAGCATTTGCATCATTTGTTGAGAGAGGTGGGGACGTATGTGGGCTTAAACAAGGTGGAATTGGACAACCCAAAAGACATCACTATGAACTCAAGAAGGTGCACTCCCTTAGCTAACCAAATTCTTGGAAGGTTCATTCTCTTAGCTTATTGGATAAGAAGAACACTTGGGTGCAAGTCTTAAGGAAGTTGCCTAAATCTACCTAACTATCTATTTATAAGCTAGTTGTAGCTTGATCTATTCAAGCCATCATGTAATAACAAGCATCTATATAAGAGTGCCTCCTATTATAAATAAAGGATGGTCATTTTATTTATTTTTCTCCTCGCTTTATCGTAGAGGGATCATGTTTTTGTGTTCTAGTTAAATTCTCGAGTATTGTTATTGTAGATCACACATGGATCTAAGGTGGTTATAAATATGTGTTGACTCTGGATCAAATACACAAAGAGATCAAGTGCAAACTTTTACTCAAATTTTATACTTAAAAAAAGGTTCACAATTCAAAGTATTTGATCCTCTTAGTATTCAATAAATAGGGAGTTAATTGGATATGTATAAGTTTATTTTAATATAGTGTCTCTCTTTCTTATTTTTTATTATTATGATTAACTATTTTTTCATTTTTCATTTTTACTAAACTTTTTTTTCAAATTTACTTTATTAAAATTAAATTACATCACTTTGGATATACCTAAAAACTTTTTTATAATACCATATCAAATTTATTGACTATAAATAACCCAAAAAAAAATAATAAAAATATTTTTTTTTTTTTTTTTTTTAAATTAGATTATTATTTTTTATAAAATGTCATGTTAAATTAACATATATAAATTCATATTACTCCTTAACCCTGAGTTGTAAAATTCAATATGTATTTATTAATATTAAGTTCTATTGAGTTCGTCAAATGTAATATATTTTTTATTATAACTATAAACATATTTAATTAAAATGTACTTGTGGACATGTGTCAAGAAAGAAATTTATATAAAAAAAAAAAATATATATATCTAATGTATAAAATTTCTTTATTTATTTATATATATAATTAAAAACATTTATATCATTTTAAAAGATCAAGCGGGACAACTGTAAACTGCAAATGTTAAGTAATTTGGAAGACAAAACATTACAGGACATAGCATTAGAAAAGAGAATTCAATGAAATGGTTCATTTAAAACAATGAAGACAAAAAATCATTGTAAAAGATCAGGCCGGACAACTGTAAACTGCACATGTTTAGTAATTTGGGAGACAAAACATTAAAGGACGTACCATTATAAAAGAGAATTCAATGAAGTGGTTCATTTTAAAACAATGAAGACAAAAGAGAGTAATGCATGTCTGGAAAGTACAATGAAATTTCTAAGTTTTTATGCAGGTAAGTACAATCCACGTTTCATGTGTTATAGTAGGATTCTCTCATGACTTTGGCCAATAAACATTGAGTCCCGGAAATACAGTTTGGCCAGGAAACATTGAACGCCAGAAATACATGAGAGATGGTTTTTAAAGGTTGAGAGACATTTTTCATGGCCAGTGACATCTATTAAGTATATAATTTTTATAGAGCCTTGCCCTAATGTGATATAGGGCAAGTAAGTAGAAATAAAATGTCTATCCAAAACCATGGGCAGAAATCTGCATGGTGTTTATTATTTACTCATTCCCATAGGGTGAAGACACTTGGCCAGGAGAGCCCCGAGGTGCTGTGATGAAATTCCTACGGTTTGATAATGAATCCTTTTACCTTACACGACTAGCAATGACAATATAATTAAACTTTGATGTCCATATTAAATGGAGATTTATAAATGAGTTATCCAGTCAAATAATTTTATAAGGGGTTTCCTAATATACCAAAGGCCGAAACAGGGAGGGATATATCACGAGAAAGGTTGCCCCTTTTTTAAAATGATGACATACATTATGCCCACAACTGTCGAGCCACAATTGCATTCACCAATAGCAGAACGAGCGATGAGAGGATGCCATAAAACGCATATTGCAATTATCAGACACCAGCAGACTCACTGATATTGTGCACAGACTCACTGACATTTTCACAAATACCAACTCTTGTATTACTGTGGGCTGAAGAGATCTCAATGGATGGCACGTTGTATTACTGTGGGCTTAGGATTGGAAGGACTCAAGCATATAAACAAAAACAATCACATGTTAATGTAATAAAATCGTCCCGCGTTTAATAAGAGAAAGTTCATTAGATGGCCCATTGTCATAAAGTAGTTAGAGGTTTATTGACTGATTTGATGTTTGTTCAGTTGGTTCATCATTTTTTTAAAGAATCTATTCTACCCAATGTAGTTTCATGTAGAAAAAGAGAACATGAATTCGTGTAACATTCTGAGTTTTAACTTCCATTAATTATTAATTATAACCTAACCAATGTAGGTTCATGTAATAATTATTATTAATTATAATGTAACCAATGTAGTTTCATGTAGAAAAAGAGAACATGAATTCGTCTAACATTCTAAGTTTTAAACTTCCATTAATTATTAATTGCAATGTAATTGTATAAAAGTGATTTAGGTTAGTGAGTTTATGTGTTGGGGTGAGGACTTTGTATTGGTTTAATGTGGTTAAAGGTTGAATGATGTATTATGTGCATTAAAATAATTAATAAAAAATAGTAATAGTTGGTTGCGATACGAGAGGAATGAAAACAATGGGGCAATGATTTCATGATTTCACAAGAGAGAGGTGTTCAAGGGGTAATTATTCATGGTATTAATCCAATTCACATTCTTGAATTATTATTATCATTGTGTATAACCTTTTAATTTGTGTTGAGTGTTTCGAGAGTCCATCTTTAAACTCATGTAATAGGGTGGATGAGAAGTAACATTTCATAGTTATTGGAGAGCATGGGAATGGGTGCAATCAACTTGGGAAGAGTGTAAGTCAAACAAACATACAAAGAGAGGAAATTTGTAAAGGCCAAGGGGGAATTTTTTGGACAATCACTTTTTGACATGGAGAGAGTAGTTTTACTTGCATATTTTGGACACCAAGAAAAGGAATGAGTGTTGATAAGAGCACCAACCATGTTGATTTTGAAGGAAGCCATTGTTGGGCTATGTTGTTTTATGCCGAGAAAGAGGTTTGTGTGCCTATAATTCACGTTGTAAACCTATGAAGTGTTTTTATGTTGAAAAAATGACTCAATATCCTTTTGAGGGATGTGGTGAGAACTCTTGGAGTAGGTGGGAGGTCTCTTGATCAATCACATGCACTAGAGCCCTCGAGAGAAGTGGAAGGCCCGACTAGGTGCGAAGGGGATCCCATTCCCTTGGGTTGTGCACCCGTGGAGAACATAAAGGAACCCTGCTGCTTTGGAGTTGTTGTGTGAGAGTGGACAACGAGGACACATCTTCTAGAATCATAGCCTCAAATTGGGTGGCTTGTTGTTGAGAGAAAACGAACAACATTGCCTATGGATTGGAGCTTCATCCCATGTTGTAAATATCCCGCCTACAAAGACCAAGAACACTTATTATTTGAGGACACTTGCTCGCAGGCGATCTCGACCCTTTTGGATGTTAGACCTATTATATTTGATTATGATGTGATTGACAGATGACATGATGTGTCACTATTTGGTGTAGACAAAGCTATTGACTCGGGCCTGGATTGAGTGGCTTTGGACCTTGAGGATGGTGAGGCATCTAGAACCACTTTGGACTCCTGACTGAGTCGTGGAGTGTGCTTTTCGCTGATATGGTTGGTTGGTGATGTTTCATTTGATTGATGATTTGATATTGACATTTCGACATGATTATTGGTGATGCATGCCGACGATAGCTTGTCAATTTGACTCAATATATGGAGTAAAGGGGCCACACATTGCAGTAGAGGTTGAGGGAGAGGGGTGATTGCCAGCCTCTCGCCACCGCTAGTACTCTTCGCCAATTCGAATCAGTAGGTTAATGATTACCTAGTTCGAGGACCCATGATGCCGTGAGTACGACCGATAAGAGCTCACGATGATTCTAAGGCTGAGTAATAAGCGTGGGCCTTAGAGCCCTTAGTTCCTACTAGTTCACCTGGGCTTATATTGACTCCGTGGGTTATAGAGGTCTACCAATCGGGCTCGGGGCCTACGAGTGGCACCTTTGAGCACGTGGTATCCCGCTGGCATACGCCAAAAAGAAATTCCAGAGGCGAAGTGGCACCTTGGTAATAATGCGGTGCGACCGGCACCGCCAAAGGTGGTTGATGAGTCATCCTAATTAGCCCTAAGTTCAAAGACCAATAAAACCTAAGCATTACCCTTAACGAAGTCGCCGCCTAGCTTAGAATCTAAAACCCTAAGCCTAAGACCTTCTAGAAACCGGGATTTAGTGTACCTTAACAAATGAAAATTCAAAAAAAATTGGAAACAAAAGCTCTCACCATCACCCTCTCTTTATCCTTGCCTACTTAATAAAACTATCCTCCATCACTTGGATCTTCCAAGAATCACTCCCTTATACTTGTCTAGTTCACTCTACCACATCGCCATCCCTCGTAGAATCTCTCTTTATTCATTTTTGTAAAACATTTACTTTTTCTATAATCGGGTTTGCCATTGCCTAAATCTCTTTTAACTCGAAAAATACGTAGACATATTAATGGTAAACTAAATAATGAATACATGTTTATAATTAGATAAAAATGAAAATAGATACATGTATATTTTATTATAAACAAATTATAAAACCAATAAAGTTAAGCATGTGGAAAAGGGAACAAAAATGAAATATATGTTTAACAAAATAAAAAAGGGGAAATAACAATAAAAAAAAAGGGGAAATAAATAAAAAAAAATGAGCGCATACCCTTGATTTTTGAAAAAAAATAAAAAAATAAAAAAAATAAAAATGAAATATATAAACAAATTAAACTAAAAAGAAAAATGAGAAAGTCAAAAGGAAAAGGGGAAACCTAAAAAGAGAATTAGGGTCGGAGGATACGGGAGGAGGGAAAAGAAGGGGTTTTTTTTTTGATGAGATTGGATTGCTATGCTAAGACAAGAGAGACTGACTGATTTTCCTCAGTAGGAGTTGGGAAGCCTCAAGACATTTTGAGTGGTAGCTCAGCATTGGAAGCGAGATGAGAAGCTAGTGACTGCTGTGTGTGGCCCTCGGCGGCTCTAATGAGGGGGAAGAAGAGTACTCTAGCTGCCATCGAGGTACCGTGAGCTCATTGAGGCCTGCGCAAGCAGAGCGAAGGGCAGAGCACAGAGTCGCTAAGCACAAGCCATAAGGCCAAGGCATGTTCCCGAACTCGAGAGAATCGTATAACGTATTTTCGTTATTTATGATTATGGTTGTATTATTTGGGAATGTTGTTTTCCTCGTCCTCCATACTGTAAAAATAAAATAAAAATGGGGCGGTTTCGTATGAATCCCGTTATGGGTTGGCGGGTTCAGGTAATTTGTTGTGGTTTATGCTATTTCGTTTTTTTATGCCGTGGGTGGTTTTGTGTTTTCTTCTTCCAGTAGGATTTACTATGGTTACAGTGGGCATTTTCGCGGGCTATATATATATATATATATATATATATATATATATATATATATATATATATATAATGGCATTTCTCTACAGTAGGGTTGCTCCTTTTTCATTTACTGGGCATTTATTTTATTCTTTTCTTTCAACGGGTTTTCGAATGCACAGTGGGCAAATTTCGTAGTAAGCGTCTTATGTTTTGATGCGTGCAAGGCCTACCCGTGGTTTTCCCTTTTTTCTTATAAACCCTTTTTATTTACACCGTGGGCAAACTGTTAAGCGAGCTTCCTCTATATACGTTGCTGGACGTACACCCCTTTTTCTTTATACAATGCCTTTACATCCAGTGAGCTCGATCCTTCATGGGCGTTCTTCCTTTGTACTGCGGGCAAATCATGTGTTGGGAGCGATTTGTGCTTCTTCTCTACGTTTTAATGTATCTGCTCCTTGTATCGCTGTGTTAATTTCTCCATTTAGTACCTGCGCTCATTCTTAGGGTTCCATTATCATTTTTAAATGCTTCTTTCAATAATATCGCATCAATTTAGGGTTTTATTATCACCGTTTAAAGAAATTGTCTTATTAGTGCTCTTAATATTTCGAGTTCAATTTTATCAATTTAAATTATGGCTCTATCGTCCTGGGTTATAAATCTGGTTCTATCCTCGTTATAATTTTTGGTTTAAACGGAGCATAGTTGTAAATATCTTGACTGTATTATATATGCCGTGGGATTCTAATGAGTCGGGTTCTAATATTATGGTCCTACTAGCGTTTAATAGTAGGTATTGATAATATCGTTTAAACAATATGATTTCAATGATTTGATGACTATCCTGGTTCATTATACCTGCTCAATATTCTGGTCAATTACGAGCGGGTAATGTTAGGGTTGTATTATCTCTTTAAGAATGGATTAGACGTGATCATTGATATTTGTTGAACATTGCCAATCATAATCCTGTGTTGGGTAGAGTAGAAGAACGCCAGCCTTCCAGGTTTATGCCTTAAGTTCGAACACTAATCCTTACTGTGAGAAATTCCCATTCCAAAATCACCTTTTTCCCAAGAAGAAATTAACTCATATTTATATAATGTATAAATCCATACCATTATAAGTATGAACATCGTTGGGCATTAAATGTTGTGCTGTATAAATCCGTCCCAATGCGTATGAATAGCGCTGGGAATTAAAAGTTGATGAGTATAATCCATGCCAATATCACCTATTTAAGTAAACTTACATTAAATATTTTAGGTTAGTTGAGGGAGACATAAATCTCCATGGTGTAAAGTCGGGTAAAATACCATCTTACCGCCTACCGTTGTTGAATTTTTACTTATTGTCAACGCTAGAGTGCAACTTTTTACATGTTCTATGAGATGCAATTTATGGAATAATGGTCGATTGTTTGGATATAAAGTTAAAAATCACGTTCAACTCACCTAAATGCTCCATTTATAACGATGTAATAATTAGGGCTCCTGCGATCTCAGCCTTTCCATCCTCACCACCATTGGCCAGCGTGTTAAACATTGTCTGTGGAGGTTGGCTGCTGCTCAATGCCCATGCAGTTGGATTGTCAGTCGTAAATGTTCTCCGTGCATAAATGTTCTGCCATGAGGGAGTGACCGGCCAGATAACGTTGATTACCGATTTCCTTGGTCCGACAAGTCAACGAATGATGATTCTAATTTAGTTTAATTTCCTATTTTACTTTGCTCCTCACTGATAAGGCTAGCTGCTGGATGCCTATTTGTTTTCTTCCAATGTTTAACCGGCCCAATTTAAAAGGAGTTCCATTGATTAGTTTCCCATGGTGACCCTTCATTTGTATCCGAAAATATTAAGAAGAAGTCCTTCCACCTATTGACATCGACTTAGTGTGATTTTTAATCTTTGTCAACCTTAACGATGTTATCTTGTCCTTTCAAAAATGTCCTCCTTAAATTATTGATATTTCAATATGGTTGTCTTTACATTTTTCCATTTTTAAATAAGTGATGGCAATGCCCATTTCAACATGAAGCTACTTGTATACTTGTTGTTATTTATTTATGAGGCCACCTCGTCCTTTAAAATTAATATGTTAGTTGTGGCATTTTAAATTTTTCTTTATATAGGGCTCCTTTATAAAATAATGCCATTAAACCCTTCTCCTTTAATACTGTATGGTATAGCTTGGCAATGTAAAATTAATATGTTAGTTGTGGCATTTTAAATTTTCTCTATATAGGGCTCTTTTTAAAATAATGCTATTCAAACCCTTCTCCTTTAAATATTGTAATGGTATAGCTTGGCAATGTAAAATTAATATGTTAGTTGTGGCATTTTAAATTTTCTCTATATAGGGCTCCTTTTTAAAAATAATGCTATTTAAACCTTTCCTTTAAATATTGTAATGGTATAGCTTGGCAAAGTAAACATGACGTTTAACACTTAAATGTCGTGGGTAACACTTGTTAAATACAAGAATGAATTATTTAAACTACATGTTAATACGAGATTGAATCTGAATTATTAGCAAATGGTTAATTTGGCACTAAGTACACGCATAGGGAAATGTTATATTGTTTAAATTGAGTGCATTGTTATTAAATAATAATACACATTGTTGACTAGCCAATTTTAATGACTGCTTAATTGCTTTGGTAATTCTTGTTCGAATGGAAATATTAGTATTGGTTTAATTCTCAAAATTAGTAATTGTTTTATTACCTTGGTATACTTAAGACTTGGTACGATTCATTAACGGTCGGGCAATAATGTGTTGATTCAGCAAAATAAATAATTGTTTTATTGCCTTGGTACTAATAGTTTATTTGCAATAATAAGGTTGTTTAATTCGCGAGGGCAACGATGAGGTTGATTCGCCAAAATTAACATTGGTTTAATGTGCAACGTTGTTACTTGGTTACATTGCAGGGATAACGTTGCTAAATTACAGTACTAAAGATAAATTCTTCACTGCAATATTAATACTTACTTAGTTGCCATGGTGACACTAGTTAAATTGCAAGATTAATAATTGTTTTACTTAGCAGGTTATAATGAGGCCAATCGCAATGTTAGTAATTGCTTACTTGAAATGTTCATGATGGAGTTTAAATTGCTAGGATGATCTTCGTTTAATTTGAAGTGTTCATGACAATGTCTATTTTGCAACGCTATTGTTGTTAGGTTATTAGAATGTCTGGTAATAAATGGGTAGGAAGGGCAAGTCAACCTGGAGAATGTAATGTCGGGGGTTTTCCATTAGGGTATGGATGTTGTTTCTCATTTATGGAAATTATTAGAAAAATGCATTGTGTCATGATTATTGTTGACCCCGGGTCTTGTAGTACTTGGTGGTTTTGTATTATGAATCGTCCATGTTCGCGATATAGACTCCTCTTGGCAGCCTTTAGTATGTATGTCCGTGTAATCCTAAGTATTGAATTCAAAGGTCAGACAAGAGTCTCGTCATTAGCATGAATCCCACTCTTGCTAATATTGATTCCCCGAAATGTTGATCAAGAGTCTCGAAATGCTTTAGAAGGAACATTTCCATCATCAGCGACTCTACCGACCTGATTCTTTCATTCTCGTGACGCGATCAGGCCTAACCCCGGTGTTTGTCTCGCCATGTACCATTAGATACCCAATTCCTCTATTCGCTGCTTCTTGTTGTCGCCATGATATGTCGGGTCGCTTTGATTGTGTTCGCCTTACTTGCGCCCCGCCTATTTCGAAAAGTTGACTTAGAGCTCTAGGGTTGTTTCTTCACACACGCTATCAATACTTTAAAAAAAAAAAAAAATCACCATTGATCGAGTAGATGTCCTTAGCCAGAGGGGTGTTATATGGTATCGTGAAATGGTTCGACCACACCTAGTTCGCCATTTACCTTCTGGACATGAGTTGGTTTTTACTATACTCATTGTTGATTGAGTTGATTGTGCGTACAGGTAATCATGGTAAGAGGACACAGGGGAAGTACACGACATCATGCTGAAGGAAGAGGTGTGACACCTCCAACAACACCCACGCCAGAGGGGTATAACCCACAAGGAGAATAAAAAGTTATCAGACAAGAACATATAGTTGTGGGTGATGTTGTTGGGATGATGATATCCTTCCAACGCATGTCTGAGACGTTGATCAACAAATTGGACAGAGACGAGGCCAGTGGCTGCCAAGATTCCCCGAGGTTCTCCGGCTACGAACCGCCATCATTGTAGTATCTACCGCGGAACCCGAAGGTAAAATTTCCGAAGTTCTTTGGTGCCCCCGATGGTGCAACCGCTAAGGCATGGTTAGAGAATGGCGATGTGTTTTGCACTTCGCGATTATACCTCTAACATGAAGGTCAGCATGGCGGTATTTCAACTAAAAAGGAACGCACTTCTATGGTGGAAGATGCTCAAGTCGCAGCTAAACATGATCGTCGAAGACATGTCATGGGAGCTATTCGAGGAACGGTTCCGAGAGGCGTACCTTTCAGAGGAATTCATAGAGCATCAACTCAATGAATTTAATGTTTTACGACAGGACAATCATACAATACCTGAGTATGAGTCCAAATTCATGGAGATACTTAGATATTATCCACATCTGAACACAGAGAAGCTCAAGGTCAACAAGTTTGTGTTTGGACTTAATATACCGCTGCTGCTGTTAGATCTTGATGCCTTTGCAACCTTCGCACGCACGCTGTCCAAAAGGCCCTCATAGCCGTGAGGAGGAGCTTATCAATGGGGGTCATACTAGGACTCCAGCGAGACCTGTAGGGCATGGTTCATCTGGTACGCCGTAGTAGCAGACGCCAGCGAGACACATGTTGGGGTATCGTGGTTTCTAGAGGGGGTCCATGTTCACTACACCTCGACGGTCGCCGCCTTAGTAGCGGACACCCTATCGAGGACCACACGCGACCGCCAGCTAATTGCCGCCCGCAAAGCATCGTTAGCTTAGGCCCGTTTCCACGGAATCGCACTGTGATTGCGGCCGCCCCTCTTCTAATACTCGTGTACTAGGACTACCGTCAAGAAGGTGTTGGACGGTGGGGAGCCGCATCTACCAACGCATTGTCCCGTGGAGAGGGTCAGAGCCGGCCCGACGGACTCACCAAGTACCGTGGGAGATATGGGCAAGGCTCATCGATTCATGCAGCCGTGAATAACCACCAGGAAGAGAACCAACCGACTGTGCTCGGTGACGACAAAAGTAATTTGGCCACGACCCATTCTTAGCATTTTGATAATCTTGAGCTACCGAGAGTCACCGTGCAGCTTAAAAGGATTATTAAGTTAAAGGAATTTGAACATGATGAGTTTAGCTTCGCGGAGATGGCTTCGAGAGCCAAGCATAGGGTTGGAGGGAATTTTATGGGTTGTATCCTTAACCTGGAGAGTTTGTCACGAGTCAACTTACCGCCACGACCTTAGGACTTTATGACGTCGTGATCTGTATAGATTGGTTGGAAACGCATGAGTATCATTCTCAACCGTACATCTAAAACGATTGAGCTGGTTGATGACGGCGACGAGACGTAGATCTAGGATCTAAACCGAGCTCCTTACTTATCGCATCTTCCTTACAGCTATCAAGAGTATGTTAAGGTGCAACTTATGCCATCCTCACGCCAACGAAGGAATAGCAGTTAGTCTAGGAACACCGATGGTGAAGGATTCGGCGACGCTTCCGTGAGGAGTTACCGATGTCACGAAGGAACCGAGTTTACTATAGATCCGAAGCCGAACTGAGTCATAGCAAGAACGCCATCTGATGCTCCCTCGAGTTGCAAGAGTTGAAAATGCACTGGCTGAGCAGCTAATTCGACCGACATCGCCCTAGTGTACCGTAAGTAACGCTTATTTTCATAACAAAGAAGGACAAGTCATGGAGGGTTTTGCATTGACTAATCAACCTAACAAGGCTACGAACAAGAATTCAGTATCCTTTACCATTAATTGATGAGATCTATTCGGATCAAATGAAGGGTGTGACTATGTTCTCCAAGATCGATTTACAATCCGAGTATCACCGCCATTTAATCAAGGAGGATGACATCCTAAGACCGCTTTAAGACGAGATTTGACATTACGAAGCTTCACGGTTTTGCCTTTGGACTCGACAAATGCCCTGTGGGTATTCATGAGTTTGATGAACGGGGTGTTCCCGCGAAAATTTTGAATAAGTTTGTCTGCGTTCACGACGAGATATCTTGATCTACTCCTGACGCATCTGAGGAGCATGACTTGTTAACTTCCGGGCCAGTACTACAATGTCTACGAGAACACAAATTGTATGTGTCATCCAAATGCTCTTTACTCAAATGAGAATTCACTCACTTAGAATACATCTTCGCGAAGGTATCGCCAGGATCCACTAAGGTTCTTATGGAATGGTCATGCCTACCAATGTCACTGAAGCGCGGATGGCGGATTACAGGATACTCATCGAATTTGCCTATCGGTGGGTTTTCAAGATATAAATCCAATCAATGAATTGCGCAAGAAACAAGAAGTTTGTTTGACGTGAGAATGCGCTGAGGCCTTCGGAGGCTTCATGGAGTTTCACAACCAAGGCCAATACTAAAGGTCCCCGATGGATGCGACTTTGAAAAGTAATCGGACGATCCAAGGAATTTTTAGGTGGAGTCTTGATGCAAGATCGACAAGTGATTACATTTCGAGGAAGCCGAGAAGGCATGAGGAGAACCACGCGATGCACGATTTGGAGCATAATTACCTGTGATATGGCTCGAAGGTTTGGAGACACTACCTATTGGACTAAAATTTGAATTAAAGACCGATCATTGTGGATTACAAAACATATTAATAACAAAGCTGACCCGAATGCTACGACAATGACGCTATCCCACTGTTTAGTGAATACGAGTCGATATTACTTGCTAAAGGGAACAAAGGGAACCGGTGGAGATGATTTGAGTCTTCCTGAGGCCACGCATTTTTTGGTGTTACCGCTTCAGACCAATCTACGCGAGAAGATTCTCACCATACAAATATGGATGATGACTGGTACAAGTAAGTCAAGGATTTTATCGAACAAAACACAATGATGGTACCATGCTATGAGGGATATTCACTTGATAGAAGCGATGGTTTATTGATATTTAGAAGTCGGATTTACATACAGCCAAACGACGAGTTGAGATGCGTTGATCGAAGCCAGGCTCATATAGAAGTTTACATGGATCACCCGTGAGTTAATGTAAGATGAGGGCGGACCTCAAACCATTATTCTTTGGAAAGGAATGAAGGCCGACAAAGTAAAATTTGTGGCTAGATGTCTCGAAAAGTCGCTAGGTAAAGGTCAACATAGACATTCTGGGCAGATTACTTTCAACCATTCCATCCCCGGACCAAATAAAGCAATATCGATGGATTTTATTGTTGGATTGCCACCTACGTTAGAAGGAGACAGGACTCGATTTTTTGTAGTAGTAGAAAATTTGAATAAGAGTGCACACTTTATTCCCAGGCGTACGACGTATCATGCACCCGACATAGCGAGAGTTTCATTAGTGAGATTGTGAGGTCACATGATGCGTCTAAAAGATTATATCCGGACCGAGGACGTTTGCTTACCGACGATTTTTTACAAGTTTCCAAGAGGCCTTGGCACCCCAACTTAACTTTAGTACTACACCCAGACTGACTATCGCATGCAATTCCATTTAACCAGACCTTGGAGGACATGTACGCGATGTACGCGATGGACCAACAAGCCGCTTGGGGAGGAATTCTGCCTCTAAGAGTTCTACATAACAACAAGTATCAAAGCACCATAAAGATGGTGACTTTTGAGTTTCCTTATGGCTTAATCGCGTTCGACTTTGAGTTGGATCAAGTTTGAGGATATCCCGGTGGGACCTCGCCGCATCCAAGAAATGGAAGAGCGTGATGAACCATAAGCAAAGGATTAAAGAAGCCGCCAGATCACGTAAGAGTTATGTTGATGCTAGCATCGAAAATCAGGTTATTGAGGTCGGGCGATCGAGTCTTCAAGGGTTAAACCGCAGCAGAGTTCGATCAAGTTTGGAAAGGAGCTAAACTCTTCCTAGGTTTGTGGACCTTTCGAGATCAGGAGGTATGGGCTCGTACTCCATCGAATTAGATTTAATTGACCTGGAGGCTTATGCACGCATAAGCTCTTTTCGCAAATTGCTTTTGAGACATTATATTAGCGATCCTACGATGTGATTGACCTGAGTTCCTTGCGCATCGGACAGGAGAGCTCATACGAGCCGGGTCCGTGATATTAGATCATCGCTATTCGATGCCATTTTATCGCCGAATGGTGGTGACGTCAAGGTCCAGCGGGATGGCTATAGTCCACTCGCACTGGAGTGGATGCGTATGATAAAGGCCATCGTAATTTCCATTTTTGTTTGATGGCGAGACTTATGATAATCGCGGATACTTTATTTCGTCTTATATACTGTGAAACTTCGACGAAGTTTAGACCAAGAGGGGTATGTAACATCCCACTCTACCGATTACATCTTATTATTTGGAGGACAATTTGCTCCGCAAGTGATCCGGACCCTTTGATGTTATTAATCCATTGAGTATTTGATTATGATGTGATTGTTAGATGACATGATGTGTCACTATTTGATGAAGACAGATGCTATTGACTCGCTTTGGATTGAGTGTGGTTTTAACCTTTGATGGGATGCAGAGGCACTCCAGAACCACTGACCGACCGAAATGGGAGTGTGTTTTTCGCTGATATGTTTATTATGATGTTTCCATTTGATTGATGATTTGATATTGACATTTCCGACATGATTATTGATGATGCAGAATGACGATAACTTCGACTCAATATATGAGTAAAGGGCCACACACGACGGAGAGGTTGAGGGAGAGGGTGGACAAGATTGCCATCGCTTTCTAGCACTCCTTCACCGTGGCTCCGGAATCAGGCTAACCATTACCTAGTTCAGAGGACCCACAATGCCATGAGAGAGGGCTTCCATCAAGACAATACTGTTTATGATTCTGCAGGGCGTAATAAATTTTATTCCTTAGATCCCTTAGTCTCCTACTAGTTCACCCGCTAGAGTATTGACCTGTGGCTATAGAGGGTCTACCATCAGTTCACCTACGAGTGGCACTTGGAGCACATGGTGCATCCCGAAGGGCACGTCGTGCGAAAGAAACACTCGCTAACTTGTGTTTCTTTATCGCGACGTGCCCTTGGCGCACTTGGTGCGACCTGAATGGCACGTCACAGTAAAGGTGGTTGATGGAGTCACCCTAACTAGCCCTAAGTCTTCAAAAGGCACCAATAAACCTTGGCACACTTTAACCGAAGTTCATAATCTAAACCCTAAGCTTCAAGACCTTCTAGAAACCTGGGGATTTTAGTGGCCTAACAAATGAAAATTCAAAACAAAAGAAAACAAAAGTCTGCACTCACATCACCTCTCTTTATCCTTGTCTACTAATAAAACTATCCTCCATCAGCCCGATATTCCAGTCCGCCTCCCTTTATACGTAATCTAATTCACTTTACCACATCGCCATCCCTCTCAGAATCCTCTTTATTCATTTTGTGAAACATTTACTTTCCCCTACTGTTGGCTCTGCCACTTAATATCTCTTTAATCCTAATTATACAGATATATATTAATGGTAAACTAAATAATGAATACATGTTTATTAATAGATCAAAATGAAAATAGATACATGTATATTTTATTATAAACAAATTATAAACCAATAAAGTTAAGCATGTGGGAAAAGGGAAATAAAAAATGAAATATATAAACGAATAAAATAAAAAAGGGGAAATAAATAATAAAAAAAATGAGCCAAGACATACCCTTTGATTTTTGAAAAAAAAAAAGGAAAATAAAATGAAATATATAAACTAATTAAACTAAAAAGAAAATGAGAAAGTCAAAGGGAAAAGGGGGGAAAACCTATAAAAGAGAATTAGGGTTTGAGGGATAAAGGATGGGAGAGGGGAAAAGAAGGGGCTTTTCGGCTGAGATTGATTTGCTATTGCTAAATACGGGTGAGAGATCCGATCGATTTTCTCAGAGTTGGGAAGCCCTCAAAGATATTTTGAGTGGTAGCTCGTACCTTGAGGCTTACTTATAGAGCCAGGACTCGTTGTGTGGCCCCTTGGTGCCCTAACAGGGGAAGAAGAGTACCCTTTACGCTTTGGTCGAGGTACCGGTGAGCTTCATTGAGGTCTATGAAGCAGAGCTTGCTGCAGGATATCAGAGTCATGGTGCTTTAATAAGGCCAAGGTATGTTCACGAATCGGTATAGAATGCATAATGTATTATTGCTACGATTATGGTTGTATTGTTTGGGAATATTGTTTTCCTCGTCCTCCCTACTCTGTAAAAAAAAAAAAAAAAAAAAAAAAATGGGGGTTTTAAGAACTTTGTTATGGGTTAAGGGACTAGGTAACTGCTGTGGTTATGCTATTTCGCTTATGCCTGTGTGGGTGGTTTTGTGTTTTCTTCTTCCAGTAGGATTTACGATGGTTACAGTGGGCATTTGTCATGGGCGTTTACATATATATATATACATAATGGCATTTCTGTACAGTAGGGTTGCTCCTTTTTCTCTTACTGGGTGTTAATTTTATTTTTTCTTTCAATGGGTTTTCGAATGCACTGTGGGCGAATTTCGTGCAGTGGGGTTTCGTATGTTTTGATGCAGTGGGCAGTCTACCTGTGGTTTTCCCCTTTCTTTTTCTTATAAACCCTTTTTATTTACACCGTGGGCAAACGGTTAAGCGGGCTTTCTCCATACGTTGCTGGGTGTACACCCCTTTTTCTTTATACGGTGCCTTTACATCCAGTGAGCTTGATCCTTCATGGGCATTTTTCCTTTGTACTGCGGGAAAATCATGTGTTGGGAGCGATTTGTGCTTCTTCTCTACGTTTTAATGTATCTGCTCCTTGTATCGCTGTGTTAATTTCTCCATTTAGTACCTGCGCTCATTCTTAGGGTTCCATTATCATTTTAATGCTGTGTTCAATAATATCGACCGAATTTAGGGTTTTATTATCACCATTTAAAGAAATTGTCTTATTAGTGCTGTTAATATTTCGAGTTCAATTTTATCAATTTAAATTATGGCTCTTCTGTCCTGGGTTATAAATCCGGTTCTATCCTCGTTATAAATTGTGGTTTAAATGGAGCATAGCTGTAAATATCTTGACTGTATTATATCTGTCATGGGATTCTAATGAGTCGGGTTCTAATATTATGGTCCTACTAGCGTTTAATAGTAGGTATTGATAATATCGTTTAAACAATATGATTTCAATGATTTGATGACTATCCTGGTTCATTATAGCTGCTCAATATTCTGGTCAATTACGGGTGGGTAATGTTAGGGTTGTATTATCTCTTTAAGAATGGATTAGACGTGATCATTGATATTTGCTGAACATTGTCGATCATAATCCTGTGTTGGGTAGAGTAGCAGAACGCCAGCCTTCCAGGTTTATGCTTTTGAGTTCGAACACTAATCCTTACTGTGAGAAATTCCCATTCCAAAATCACATTTTTCCCAAGAATAAATTAACTCAGATTATATAATGTATAAATCCGTCCCAATGCGTAATGAACAGTGCTGGGCATTAAAGGCTCTGCTGTATAAATCCGTCCCAATGCGTATGAACAGCGTTGGGCATTAAAAGCTGATAAGTATAATCCATGCCAATATCACCTGTTTAAGTAAACTTACATTAAATATTTTAGGTTAGTTGAGGGAGACATAAATCTCCATGGTGTAAAGCTGGCAGCGACCATCTTTACCGCCCAGCTCGTTGTTGAATTTTTATTTATTATCAACGTTGGGGAGTGCAACTTTTACACAGCCCACGAGATGCACGTATGGAATAATGGTCAGATTGTTTGGATATAAAGCGGAAATCACAAGTTCAATCCCGCTAAATTCTCCATTTATAACGCATTTAATAATTAGGGCTCCCCTGCGATCTTAGCCTTCTGATCCTCACCGTCTGTTTTCAATAGGCGTGTTAAACATTGTCGTGTGAGGTTGGCACGTTCAATGTCGGCGTGTTGATTATTGTCTTGTAAATGTTCTGGTGCATAAATTCTCTGGCGAGGGAGTACTGCCATATAATGTTGATTATCGATTTCCCTTGGTCTGATGTCAATGCTGAATGTGATGATTCTAATTTAGGGTTTAATTTCCTGGTTTACGGGTTCTGTTCTTATAAGGCTAGCGTTGGATGCCTATTTGGTTTTCTTCCAATGTTTAATTTTCCTCGCCGTCCAATTTAAAAGGAGTTCCATTGATTAGTTTCCCATGGTGACCCTTCATTTGTATCCGAAAATATTAAGAAGAAGTCCTTCCACCTATTGACCTCGACTTAGTGTGATTTTTAATCTTTGTCAACCTTAACGCTGTTATCTTGTCCTTTCAAAAATGTCCTCCTTAAATTATTGATATTTTAATATAGTTTTCTTTACATTTTGCCATTTTTAAATAGGTAATGGCAATGTCCATTTCAACATGAAGCTACTCGTATACTTGTTGTTAATTATTTATGAGGCCACCTCATCCTTTTAAAATTAATATGTTAGTTGTGGCATTTTAAATTTTT
>SNQJ01S0036940.1:0-18939 GCA_010110895.2 Picea sitchensis
AATGCAAGTGATGATGCTTTGACATAAGTGTAATGGTTTTCATGGTTTTCATACCTGTGATAGGTCGCCTGCACAATACCTGTGATAGGTCGCCTGCATAAATTATACCTGTGATAGGTTTGAAAAATAAATATTCAATAACGTGACTCTAAACTAATCTGAATCTCGAGAAGGACCATGACTATAAATATATCTTAAGTAGGGATTTAATAAGTACGAGTAGATATAGTAATTAAGAAGAATTAAAATATATCAGAAATTTAATTTTGTCCATGTCTAAAATATTTAGAAATTTAATTTTGAAAATGTTTAAAAAACATTTTAATTAATATGTTTAATTATTTTAAATTTTGTTTCAATAGATTTTATAAAAGAATACTTAATAGATTTTCTGTATTACTATTAAGTATTTTATAACACAGATTGACATCATACTGAAAATGTTTAAAAAACATTTTAATTAATATGTTTAATTATTTTAAATTTTGTTTCAATAGATTTTATAAAAACATACTGAATAGATTTTCTGTATTACTATACGCGAGCTATTTAGAATTTGCAATTGGGTTTAAAATTAGGTTTACAAAAGTATTAGGTTTAGGTTTAAGATATTTTATAAAATTAGGTTTAGGTTTAAGATATTTTATAAAATTAGGTTTAGGTTTAAGATATTTTATAAAAGTATTAAGTATTTTATAAAAGCATTAAGTATTTTATTTTAAATTTTGTTTCAATAGATTTTATAAAAGCATACTTAATAGATTTTCTGTATTATTATTAAGTATTTTATAAAAGCATTAAGTATTTTATATTCCATTAAGTATTTTAGACTTAAGATATTTTATAAAATCTATTAAGCATTAAGATATTTTATAAAAGTATATTAAAAGTAAATTTTAATGCATATAATTAAACCATATAAACCATTTAACCTTAAACCTTAATGCATATAATTAAACATTTTAAACCATTTAACCTTTAATCTTAATATATCTTAAATCTTCCATACATGCATAATATATGTTTGGATTAGATCAAACTATATATAACCATAACATGAAAAGCAAAATTTGTGGAATGTAGGTGAGAGAAAGCATCTCAAATGCCTTTATGTTTTACATTAGTATTCATGAATGTTTTAAAACTAAAAGCTACATCAACTCCATGCATTAACCATGCTTAATTAAAATAATATAAGTTTCTCTATAGCTTACATGTCTTCATTGTATTTAGTAGAATTGTTATTTGATTTATTAAATTTATATTCACTTGATACCTTGAAAGATTTATATTGAAATAAAATCTTTCATGCCTAGAAGTGGTTCATTTATTTTACAATATTTATAAAAGTTGTATTCAATTTACTCCTATTTTTTCAGTGCAAGGAAACTTCTTCACATCATTATGGATCCAACTATATGGAGTTGTTTGCCATTCCAGTTTTTGGAGCTTATATTTCATTGGTTGCCTTTTTTTTTAGTCTTGACAACATTTAGAACAATTTGTAAACAATGGAATGTTATTATACAAACCCCTTCATTCCTAGCGCACTGTCATCGACTTTCCTGCAATGAATTTGGTTTTATAATTCATTTTCTCTATGGTGAGGAAGGTTGCTTCGTTGGAGCATACCTTCATCAAACTGGTCACATTTGTCGTTTTCATGTGCCACCATTTTATAGATTCATTCCACGTGAATGCACTCTTAGATCCATGATTTTTATCTTTACCAACAACATGCTCCCTTACAAAGAATTATTTTGTGATGAATCCATTTCTGAGAATCCATTTAAAAACATGGAGGTTGTATATGGGTTGGAGAGTAGGGTTTCTTTACACTCTTGGAAAATGTGAGTGCGAGAAAATATGAATGGATTTAGACTTTAGGCTATTTTGAACAACATGGAATCAAAGTATTTCATTTACAACAGTCTTGAAAGGGTGTGGAGGAGTACAAACATCCCTTATGGTGGCACTACACCTCAAAAAGAGGCAGTGGTCTATAAAAGTAAAATTTATTGGTTGTATTTGGACAAAGATTATGAGGAATACCCTTACTATGGGTACACAATATTTTGGATGGATGTTTTAAATAATCAGTGGGGTTTTCTTTTGTTCCAATCCCAAACATACGATTTATGTCATTGGAATTATACAATAACCAACTTATATGCCTCATAAATGATGGTTTCACCTCTGTTTGGTCTATTGAAGAAGTGGATAATTTTTATATTTGGTCAACCAACTATTGAGCGAAGTTTGGAGTGTTTTGAGGATGACTGGGGATTTAAGTGGACTTTGTTGTAACATCTTTCAACAGACATAAATATAATTGTCCTGGATATCTTCCATTTCTAACAATGGACGGGATAGTGCTGATGTGAAATAACAATGAAGTTCCACTCATGTTCTATGATTTGATGACCGGTTCTTTTGTCCTAACAAATATCACAAATGTATCCATCTTACAAAACTTTGGGTTGTGATTTCCATTTTAGAATACTTGAAGCGTCCTGATTGAAAATCAAATGTTTTCCCACTACTACTTCAAACATGGATTACGTTGATGACATTACACCATTGGAATAGATTTGTTGGCAGTACTTGTACTTGTCTTTAGAATATTGATATTCCTTTGTATATTTTCATATTTGTGACTTTCATATTTCATGATTCGGATTATATTTCATATTTTACTTGATTTAGAAATGTTCATATTCCATTATCGCACGATAATTTTTGCTTTTGTATCATTGTCATATGGATTGATATAAAAGGCATTTCTGAGCATTACAATATGTTTTACTAAAGAGATTTGTTTTACTAAAAGATACAATGTTTATCTAAAACATATTATTCCTTTGGCGAATTTCTTATTTGTGACTTTCATATTTCACCATTCAATATATGTTTACTAAAGATATAATGTTTATTGAAGGCACAATATATTCCAAGTTAATCATGATGTATTTTTCCTTTTGTAGAAATGTCCACTCTTTGAAGGGACAAATGGCAGTAGTGATGGCTGAACTGGACACCAGACAACATGTGAGAGGAGAAATAAAATTCGTCGTTTACAATTATCAACAAAATAAAGATACAATAAATGAGCGTAGAGAAGGCACATGTCTCGTACAAGAACCACTCGAAATAATATTGAAAATGGTTTTCTCGATAGTCATAAGTATCGAAGTTTAGCTGCTATCATGCGGACAACAATACCTTTTGATGTTTCTTTCCCACAAAATTTTTGTACTCTAGATATTTCTTATGTTCACAATCTCATAACAATGTTGTCTTCATTGTGGAAACTTCTCATGTTCCAAAAGATGATCATGTTCAAAACCTTAATTCAAATGAGAACCCTCAGTCTTCTACAAATGGAAATCCTAGATTGCAACATGAAGGAAGGTTGGAAAACCTTCATGGAAGAGTTGTCGAATACATTCAAAATATAGGGCCATCTAAATTTGTGGGTGTGATTAATTTTTCTTGATTTGGTTGATAATTGCTGTGCCCTGTGGTGTTGGATGTGTGTCTCCCTCTCCCAAATTTCGAGAAAATATCGTCCCATCAACATAATCATTTAGAACTATTTCACTTGGAACAGCTAAGGTATTCGACTGCCATAATTCTTTCTCAAATTTCTTCAACAACATTCGATATATACATTACTAAAATTAGGCAGAATTTGTTTTATGTTCTCCTTTTTCGCGACACACTAACCATAGAGAATTATAGAAGTAGCGATAATATATTCTAGCAACACATGTTCAAACTGAAGGGGAGCCTTCTCATAAATTTCGTTCATGTCAACCAGGACTATCTTATGAACATTTTAATGTAATTGTTGCTGTCATAAATTCCTTGTTTTATTTTCCTTCTCTTTTAAGTTACTAAGTTGGAAATTAACATTTTTTATATCTTTTTTTATTAGGACACCATTCAATGCAATCAAAATGGATATATACACTCCATAAATTCAAAGGAAAGAAATGTTTGAGTAATGACAGTTCCCTCTTGGACCAAAATTTGGGTAGGGCCTCGACATTGGTCGTGGTTTATCCTACTGTTGTCTAGAGTTCTAATATCATAAAGTACGGATAAACGCGAAAAAAGGAAGCACCCATCAATTTCAGAAACCCAACGTGATCGAAGTTCATAAAAATTCGAGCTGAGGTCAACCTCCATTGTGCCCAAATGTGCACATGTTTATGCCATTAGATCTTTATCAGATGCGGAACGAGGAAGTGCGAAGGTCCTATCTGCAAAAGGTGCAAATTTGAGTGAGGTTCACACCGTTTCTCTCGGTGGAATAACATGTATCCAGGTGACCAACCTCATGTTACAAATGTTCTTACCCAAGTTGAAGAGATGCTAATAGCAAGGGTTAATACAATACTGCAAGTGACACATGCTCATGGTTTGCAATATAAATATAGTGGTCACACAATTAACTTTCCACAAGATATTTCCATGATTGCAAAAAAACTTCCACGCGATGTTGAAGATCTTGACATCCTCATTGTTAGGAGACATGGTGCACAATCTAAACATTATGAATGCTATGTAAAGAGATCGCAAGTTTTGGATGCATTGCGTTACAAAAATTCAAATGGATAAATATTACAGGGATGTTCAAATCGATATGGATTCACTTGATTCTCTCACTGAAGACCAACGGATGTGTCAAGTAGGCTTAAATTTGTTGATTACGATATTCAAGAAACAAAGAGTAATGTTTTTGACAATCAGGAGCAAGCTCTTGATTGTTTGCATGCTCATCCTTCATCTTTTGTTGCCTGACTGCCCAATGAAGGGAGAGAAATGGAAAAAAATACGAGCATTCATTCAAAATGTAGATTCCACACGGTGAGCGATTGGAATGGCCACACATTGGTTTGTCTCCCATCAATGAATATAACTGAAGGTTGTGGACATGGCTTTCCCACGGTATTCTTGGTGAGGTTGATTGGTTGCATCCTTGTATTTGTAATATTCAATTACATGAATATGCATTACATCTTCTTAGATTCTTTGATCAGAGATTTGGAAACCATCCAAGGTTTCGGTGTTCTTATTGAACATGATTATGCGTCATCGTAGCCAAGCAACTGCTGCAGTATTTGTAAAGAGGAATATACATGATAACTCACCTACAACAATTCTAGACTTGCGGAAACAACTCATTGATTTACTTGACAATAAGTTGGTTGAGCATCTTATGCATTTTTGTTCTAATCTTTGAGGTATAAGGGCCCTGCGGACAAAGTGTCGTCTTGAACTCAGCGGTATGATTTCGATTGGGTTGTCAACATTATTTTTACTTTTGAGTCGCGGTGACACAAAGTGGCACGACTTACAATGTCGTACTTAAAAATGCACGATTACGATGGTTTTGAGTGAGACGTAGGTGAAAACATTGAATATGTCATCTAGTACCCCCATCTTGTTTCCATGTATATGCATCAAAGATTTGAAAACTTCGAGCAAGAAGTCATAAAAAAAAATATCTTAAAGACATTTGAATGCAGTTTGTTTTGATTGATTTCGTACATTACCTTTGCATTCCTCTAACTGTACTCTTATATATATGTATACTAACTTTATATATAATATATACTTTTAGGTATGAGTGGCAACGCGCATGGGGTTTAAGCGCATACATGGTTTCTTGTAGTTGGAAGGTGCACCAAACATGGACGCATTAGATTGGTCAAACCCTTCAAACATGCATGTTGCAAAGACATTCTTTGATAAATATGTAGCATCATGGAATCCATGTGATATTCATCGATGAAACATAATGGTCCATCCATTTCAAATGATGATCCGTACCTATTAAATCTTTGAACAAATTCTCTCTTCATGCTCAAGATGATTATGAGCATTTGTTAAATTGTGTTCAAAGACATACAAAGTGCAGTGTAGAATCTTGTTTGTGAAAAAAGGGTCTATTCTCAAATGTCTATACAATGCTCCATGGGAGGTTCGCGATGATTCATTACTATTCATAGATGAGAAAGGGAAAAAGAATCACGAGCTTACTTGAAATGATGATAAATTTCTGAAATATTCATAATGTTGATCTTTGTACAGTAGTAGTAACTATTGTTGATTGTCGTACAATGGTTTCTCGACATGTTGTCTTGAAATATATTACAAAGTATGCTTCAAAAGCAGAAAAGAAGTCAGAAAGTTACCAAGATATGTTGAGTAGAATTTCAAATTCAAGCGGCTCAGAAGCTCCTGTACTGTGTGCATACAGAAGGTTCCTTGCATAAACCCTTGTTGATTGTGACATTGGTGCACAAGAAACATATCATATGTTATTGAAACTACCTCTTGTTGTTTGCAGTAAGAAATTATTTTCCTTAAATGTTGGTAGAAAGGTTTTCAAGAAAGTATCAAATGATCTCCATCCATTTTCATCTCCAGATAATTTTCTTCAATATATCAAAATCGACCTTCATTTCTTGATCATTTGTATATGATAGAAATAGCAAGATCTTGGACCTTTGATGAAAAATGTATGAAAGAACCATGGAAACATAGATATGTTCATGCCATTGTTCGAGTTTGTCCACGCTTTTATTCTATTCCCATTGAGGGTTATGATGAATTAGAGACTTTTTGTTGGACTGAGTTACTTTTGTACAAACCATTTCGTAATATTCCCAATGGTATTGGCCTCTCCAGTGAAACAGTGTTTGAAAATTGGCGGAATTTCCGATATCGAGCATGGCATGTTGATTGTTCCCCTGCACCTTCTGATACAGTTGATGAAGATGAAGATTCCCATGAAGAAGAAACCATTGTTGAAGATGATTTTGAAGAATGGCAAGTTTTTTCTCGCTTGATACCTCCAAACAACATCACAATTTCTGACCTTCAAACTCTTGGTCGAATGGAATTTGATATTTTCTTTGATTGGGATCAATCGATGGTTTCAAATGATGTTGTCGAAGAAGCTATACATTTTATACAAATTGCCAAATCTAGGGGTGATATTGTTGAAAATTCTCTTTCCACAATTCATGAACCAACGTCCTTGTCAGAGAAACAATGACTTGATTTTGAGATCATATTACGACACTGAGTTGAATATGAACATCGTGAACCTCTTCACATGATTATATATAGGGCATTGCTGGCACTGGAAAGTCTTTTTTTATTCACTGTATTTCTCATTCTCTTTCTGCTTCAGTAGCTACTGGACATAGTCTGTTGCTTTTACTCGCTTCGACATGAATCGTTGCTTTTAATATACATGCAAAAACAATACGCTCGCTCTAAAAATTCCTATATCAAAGAGATATGAGACCACTACAAGGGAAATATCTAGCAATATTTCAAGAGGAATTGAGGCATATTCGATATATTTTGGTTGATGAAATGAGCTTTCTAGGACCAAAATTATTCATACACATAGATTCTCGATTACGAGAAGCATTTTGATAAAAAAAATTCTCCTTTTGGTGGCATATCCATTATTCTTGTGTGTGACCTTGGTCAATTGCCTCCTATCAAAGATAAACCTTTGTATGTAGGTAATGCAATGAGGGGAAAGTTTTTATGGCAAAACTTCAACATTGTTGTTACTTTGGATATAATATTTTGACAACAAGGAAATCATCCAAGGCAAGCCACTTTTTGACAACTCTTAAGTAACATAAGAAACATTGAACCTATTATTGATGATTGGGATATTCTTATGTCACGGGTTGATATGAGTTTGCCTCATGTGGAAAATAGTTTATTTCATTCAAAAATTCACTTGTTCCTAACAAATGATTTGGTCACCTTGCATAATAGACAAATGTTAAGTCATTAAATACTCCAATTACATGATCTGTAGTTGAGCATACAAGACAGGCTGAAATTGCTAGTGTTGATGATGATCAATTGGAACGTGAGGTTTTTTTATGCCCTGGTCAGCGTGTCATGTTGACATGTAACTTATGGGTTGAAGTTGGCTTAGTTAATGGTGCACTTGGTTACATTCAACAAATTTACTATATCCCTGGTACAAATCCACCCCAAATTCCAATGTTCACTACTGTTCTTTTTTATAAGTACATTGGTTTTCCTTTCGACAAAAATAATTTGAATCTTGTTCCCATCACACCTATTACAAAAGGAAATCAGAAACAAATTCCTCTAAAGATGGCATGGCCCTTACTATACACAAATCACAAGGGTTTACTTTAGATCGAGCTACTATTGATATAGGCATGAAAGAGCGTCAAGGGTTGACCTTCACATCCATATCAATATTGAAATCGATAGATGGTTTGTGCATATCTCCACCTTTCTCTTTTGAGCGTTATGCCAAGATGAAAAATAGTTCTTATGTTACTATTAGAAAGAAGGAAGAGCAGCGATTACCCTCCTTATCATTGTAGCATCCCATGTAAGTACTTTATCTCTTCATAAAATGTGTCTCTTTTGTTGATTTTTTGTCATTCTTAGTTACTATTCTTCTATTAATCTTATCTTCTCTAGTTTTTATATGTTTTGTACCTTTAGTGGTTTCCTTTTACTATGTCTATAACAATAACAAAGCATATAATTATTTTTGTTATTTACATCATTTACTACTAACTAATAACATTTCAACAATCATATTATTAGGCATGATATATATATGTTTATCCGATTCTCATATGGATAGTTGGACTCTCCTACATGTAATATTTCATGCTAATATTTTTGTAACTCATGAAAATGTAGAGAAAAATTCCATACAAACATTCTATTTCTATTTCACCTCAAAGTTTATTTTATTTTTGTTTTTTCCTATCTTGCAGTTATGGACAACTCAGATGCCTTCAAGTTTGGTTCTTCTTTGCGTGAAATAATGCAACAGGAGCATTTTCTTCATGGCATTAAATCTATGGTCACCAACCAATACCATGAACCATTCAACTTATTTGATCAATCTTTGCATTTCTTGTCTATGCTAAAGAAAATGATACACATATATGCATATATGTGATAGGGAAGAGGGGAGACATTTGAGAAAAGATTGGCTTCATAAACAAAATGGTCATGGTCAAGTCGATCTTAATTGGTGTTGTCGATGCCACCAATATGGTTGCATATTAGAGTAAGATTATAACAATTTTATGGGATTCTAACAATTTTTTTTAATCTATATATTTTTTTTTTTTTTTTTTTTTTTTTTTTTTTTTTTTTTTTTTTTTTTTTTTTGTTGTTTTCATTATACATTATACTTCTAATTGTTATTTTTCTCAAGCAGGGTTATGGACCATGAGAGATTTTTCAGCATTAGTTGGGCTCTATATCAAATCGCTGACAAGAAGAATACTTTACTCTCCTAAAAAATTTCATCTCTGTGCGAACTAATATAGATTGTCACATATTTGACAATACATTTCATTTTTGTTAAACCTGAAGAATTCAATGTTGGAACTACAACTTATATTTTGTAATGATTAGTGTTGATGTAAACTCACGTTCCATTTATCATGGACCATTATAGTCTTTATATAGTTGTTGAGTAAAATTATAAATCCTTGAGTTTTCAAAATTTTGAACATATGTTTTCTACAATTTGAAAACAGATTTTTGAATTATATTTCTTAAATTTCATTCATATGTTTGTTTAAGATCAATTTTAGAAATATTCATATATCATATGAACTTTGCATGAAAATATGATGTTGAAAATATGTTCATTTTAGACCTTTTAGAGTCATCTGCATGCATTACTATCTTTTTTTATTTCTATATATACAAGGAAACAACATTTTTTTTTTTACTGAAAACAAATGTTTTAAGGTAGGTTCATGAGCATTAACAATGTCATGGTGCAATTTATATGTTTTACTTCTAAACAAAGGTCATGGTGCAATTTATATGTTATATGATCCACATGTGTCATTAATATATGGAAAGAAAATTCACAATGTACTAAGGGATAAAAATCTCAATACTATGAGCTCAATATATTATGTATATATCGATGCAAATAAGTCAAATATTTTACTTTATGTTGCAATTTATAGTTTACATTATCCGCATGTTGCATAAAGAATGCAACATAACATAACTTATATTTAAAGTGAAAATGAAAATGCATCCTGCATTGAGGATCTTATCGACACCACAATGATGAACTTTCCCACTTTCCCACTGTCATAATCATTTCCCAATGTCCCCATCATCTACCCTTATACAAGGAATCACCATTTTTTAACTGAAAACAAATGTTTAAGGTTCATGAGCATTAACAATGCAACACAACTCAAAAGTGATGGTGCGAAGTCTTAGATTTTATGATGGGTGATTTATAAGGTTTTATGATCCATATGTACATTTATATATCAAAGAAAATTCAATACTATGATCTCAATACTATGATCTTACCCACACCACTATATATTATGTATATTATGGATACAAATAAGTCATACATTTTATGATCTTGCAATTTATAAATTATGATGTTGGCATAAAGAATGCAACACAACTAAAAGTAATATTTAAAGTGAAAAATGTAAAATGCATCCCCGAGAATAAAAGGATTTATCGGAATATACTGATGTCGAAGACTTACTGTCGTCATCATTTCCCAATGGCTCCATCTAATGCTTTTTGGTCAACGTCGCATTAAGATGATAGATATTTCTAGCACGATCTGTGTGACTTTACAATTATTTTTTTAAGGTTTTACATTATTTATACTTTATACATTATTAAATAATAAATTAATAAAGATGTATAAATCCTTCACTAATACATACTTGTATTAATTATTCTTGCATAAATATATTATTATAATTTCTTGCTTAATATTAATGTATTAATATATTCTTTTTAATATATTTGGCAAAATTTCTTTTAAGCATGTGACGATTTTTTCTCAACATCACATTATCACAAATGACTACATTGTCACATTGTGACATGCCTTTTCCAACGTTGATATGCCACTTTAATAACATTTACCAAAGTCGCATTCCGACATGCATTTTCCAACGTCGGGTTTGTGCATTTAATAATGTATAGCCAATGTATAATAATAATGTATTTTTGTGTTATGTATTATTATTTGTATAATGTTATTATTTTATTAATGTATTGCTATTATTCTATATAAATGGTTTACTATTGGTTTAATACTTTAGTTGGTTTAACTTACAACTAAAACTAATATTTAAAGTGAAAGTGTAAAATTTCTCAACGTCGCATTGTCACAAATATTTCCCACTTTAATAACATTTACCAAAGTTGCATTCCAATGTGCATTTTCCAATGTCGCATTCCAATGTGCATTTTCCAATGTCGCATTCCAGCGTGCATTTAATACTTTAATGTTGCATTTTGGTCTACATTTTCCAACGTCACTTTGTTCATTTAATAATATTTCCCAATATGCATTTTTGTGTGCTTTCCAAGCGTCCCCTGAAATGTAGCGTGCATTGTCTAAATTCATTTTTCAACGATGCAATGTGGCGTGATTTTAATGCATTTTATATATGTTTTACTCTATAACATTATTAATGTTTTACTCTAATACATTTATTTTTATTAATTTATTGTTAATAATTATAAAAAATATTATTATTATTAATATGTGTGTTAATAATGTTTTAGTATTATTTTTATTATAGTGTGTATTACTTTATTTCTATTAATAAAATTGCTATTAATATTATAATTAATTTTTTCTTATTAATTTATACTATTAATAATATTTTATTACTAAATTACTATTAATATTATTTATTGATTTATAATATTAATAATATTTTATTACTAACTTACTATTAATATTATTTATTAATATTATAATATTAATATAATTATTCTTTATTAATATTAATGTTATTATTATATTTATTAATTATAATTTATTATTATTAAATATTTCAAAGTGGTTCTTGCTATTAATAATTATTTGTTTTAATTGTCATAAATAATAAATATGTTATTTTTTTAAATATTTTTATATTTTTTTAATTGTCATAAATAATGTTATCTTTTTAAATATTTTTAATTATAAATATATTATTATTAATAAATATAAATAATCTATATTTATTATAAATATTGTATTACTTTATCTTTATTAATAAATTACTATTAATATTATAAATAAGATTTTCTTATTAATTTATAATATTAATAATATTTTATTACTCAAATATTATTAATATTATTAATTAACTTATTAATTTATAATATTAATAATATTTTATTACTCAAGTATTATTAATATTATTAATTAGTGTTATAATATGAATATAATTATTATTAATTATTCTTTATTACTATTAATCTTATTATTATATTTATTAATAAAAACTCATTATTATTAATATTTTTAAAGTGGTTATTATTAATTAATATTTCCATTCTGTACAAATTAATAGTTATTTTAATTAATCTACTTTATTTTAATTATTAATATTATTTATAAATATATTGTTATACTTTTTGTATTTTTATTTTTATAAATAATACACTACTTTATTTTAGAAATTATAAATAATGCAATATTTTATTTTTATTAATAAAATATTATTTTTATTAATAATAATTTTTTATTATTACTATAATTATTAATTATTAATATTAAATAAAATATAATTATTAATGAAATATTATTTCATTATTTATTATATTTATAAAGTAATTGTTACTATTAATAATAGGTTATTATTAATTAATAAATTTAATGAGAATCACTTATTATTAATTAATAAATTAATTATGTACTAATATATTAATGGTAGTCTTTAAGACATATCGATTGTCAACTAGCAACAACCACTTTTATAAAGTGGTTGATATACGATCTGCATATATCAACCACTTTATTAAAGTGGTTGTTGATAGTAGCTAAATACAATTAAAAATATTTCAACCTGAAGCTGGAAAGATACATAATCCAGCGAAATGAATATGTGCTCTGTTGTTTCCTTCGATAAATAAAAAAACGAAACCATTAACGATTTACTAAATTCGGTTGATTTGTCCAAATCTGTCATCACCAATAACGATGCGAGTGTTGGGCTGTTGTTCAAGTCCAACTCGATCGGGGCGGACGGGAAACATCTCCAGTGTTGATTGGAAGTTATTGGAACATTCTGGAACATTATGTTTCCCGTCGTCTGGATCTGCAATCTACATATCATATAAAATAAGTTAAAGTGTACATGTAGTTATGAAGCTTGCAATCAATGCCAATAGAAACCATATACTTACATTTGAATGGGATGTCGTGTTTATCAGTTTGTGTTTGGAGTCAGAAAGTATTGTGTCCGATGAACCTGAAATTTGCTGACGAGAATTCTGATGCCCTCTTGCGTTGCTGCTATCTCTCTTCAAATGTAGCTCTATTGCTTTCATATTTCTCTCTCGAACTAATGTTTTGAAACCAATAAAATGCATTTTTCCCTTCAATTTTCCCTTACAGTTTTAGAAGCGCAGGAATCGTATCTATTTGTTTTACTTTGGATTTGTGAGTAAGAAGCGCAGGAATCGTATCTATTTGTTTTACTTTGGATTTGTGAGTATCGTTTCTGTATATATTTTAGGGATGATTTTAGGGGTTGAAAATTGCTCATGTACTAATTTTTCATGGCTTTTTCAAAAAAAATATTAGCTATTCTAAAAATAATTAGCCCAAATTCTATAGGATAAAATTATTTTATCTTACAAATACCAAAATTTTATACAAACTATATAGAATCCTTAGACATTTGAATATTTTTACAAAAATATAGCCAAACATTTATAGTTGGCATATGAAGAATTACTAAGATTCGCCAAGATTTCTACATTTTAAAATAAATTTCCATCCTTAAAATCATCCCTAGTATATTCTCTAAAATTTCCTTCTGTTTAGTGATAGCCTTCCATCTTGTAACCCCATAGGACATATTGTACTCTGCACTTCGATATTAAAAATCACACGAAATCTACAAACACTATAAAATACTCTTATGAACGATTTAAAATAAAAATCCAAATGTAAATCCTTAGGTGTTTAAAATATTAAGATTAATACAGATCTATTATAGTTTATTAAATGGGACAGATCTCTCATATATCAGGGGCACTGTAAAAGCCCTAAACTATTTAAAAAGAGAGAGAGATCATAAAAGTACCTACAATATTTGTATCCATCGCTTTTTTCTATAATAACTTCAGATGAGAATGAAAGTGAAACAACCATTTATATAACTTGTAGTGGTGCACAAAGAAGTAATACAAATTAATAGCATCACAGCTCACAATATTTGTGGGAAAGATTCATGATTGGATAAAAATACACATAATATTAATGGGAAATATTCATCATTGTTGACTTTTCTTATTATGTTGATTTATCAACATTTCGATGTTAATATTTTAGTATTCCTGGTCAAGATTCATCATTGTTGACTTCTATGTAGAAGGTTGTTTGGATTAAGTTGATTTATCAATATTTTTAATTTAATATTTTAGTATTTTAAAATTATGATGTTAAATAGAGGTTAATATTTTAATATTATGATTTTAATATATGCATTTTGTAGTGAATAAATAGAGAAATAAAAAAAATTAATAATGTTAAAACTATACTAAAATTTGAATATTCTTGTGTTAAAAATTTAGTTTTTCAACACTACTATGTTAATATATCCATTCTAATACATGAATTTGAATATTCCTTACCCTACTTCTCTCTGGATTTGAACTTGTGACATCTTAAGAGGAAATATATGTTCTTAACCATTAGACCCACTCAGGGTGTATATACATTCCAATATATGAATTTAAATACTCCTATGTTAAAATTTTAGTTTTCCATCACTAACATGTTAATATGTACATTATAATATATGATTTTGAATATTCCTCTATTGAAATTTTAGATTTCCAACACTACCATGTTAATATATTCATTATAATATATGAATTTGAATATTCCCTTGTTAAAATTTTAGTTTTCCAACACTACCATGTTAATATATACATTCCAATATATGAATTTGAATATTCATATGTTAAAATTTTAGCTTTCTAACACTAACATGTTAATATGTACATTATAATATATGATTTTGAACATTCATGTGTTAAAATTTTAGATTTCCGACACTACCATGTTAATATATTCATTATAATATATGAATTTGAATATTTCTGTGTTAAATTTTTAGTTTTCCAACACTACCATGTTAATATATTTATTCCACTAAATGAATTTGAATATTTGGGTGTTAAAATTTTAGTTTTCGAACACTATCATGTTAATATGTACATTATAATATATGATTTTGAATATTCCTAGGTTAAAATTTTAGTTTTCCAACACTACCATGTTAATATATACATTATAATATATGACTTTGAATATTCTTGTGTTAAAAAATTAGTTTTCCAACACTGCGTTGTTAATATATACATTATAATATATGATTTTGAATATTTCGTGCGTTAAAGTTTTATCTTTCCAACACTACCATGTTAATATATACATTCTAATATATGATTTTGAATATTCCCGTTTTAAAATTTTAGCTTTCCAACACTACCATGTTAATATATACATTCCAATATATGATTTTGAATATTCTTCTGTTAAAATTTTAGTTTTCCAACACTACCATGTTAATATATACATTCCAATATATGATTTTGAATATCCTTCTCTTAAAATTTTAATTTTCCAACACTACCATGTTAATATATATATTACAATATATGAATTTGAATATCCGTGTGTTAAAATTTTGGTTTTCCATACCATATTAATATATACATTTGAATATTCTTGTTTTAAAATTTTAGTATTCTAACACTAACACTAGCATATATACATTGAAATATATGAATTTGAATATTCTTGTGTTAAAATTTTAGTTTCCCAACACTATCATGTTAATATATACATTTCTAATATGTAAAAGTGCATTTGTTCCCATAGAACTCCAACTTAGTATCCAAATAATGATGTTAATATATTCATGTAATTTATAATTGAGGCTATTGGGATTGTCTTGATTTATCAAACATTTTAAAGCTAATATTTTAGTAATCCAAGGTTATCATGTTAGTGAGGTTATTTTGGTAAAGCCCGTTAAAATCTTAGTTTTCCAATGTTATGATGTTAATAGTGCAATGAATTTTCTTAGTAGCAATTAAGAATGAAAGCTTAGTATATTTAAACAATATATTTTTTTAACCTTGAAATAGTCATGGTTAATAAATAAAAAGATTACATTCTAAATATTTTTAAATCAAATTACTTTATATTAGTAGATTTAGAAATGAAAATCTATCTTAAGACATCCAAAGAGAATGATCATATTCAATCATATTATTTGCTAACACTGATCATAATTTTATGACAAAAAAAACACTTTAAAACAATAGTCTTCATATTCAAAACATCACACACAAAAAAGGAAAGCCATGGGATTTCTCTTGGTCATAAAAAACTTAAATTCATTATAACTCCATATACCGACATAGGTATAAATAGTTGTTATATTAAACAAAACTAGAAACACAAAATGTGCATCCTACAATGTGTTTTTGACTAATATTTTAGACATCTAACAATAGATGAGATTTTCCAATGACTACCAATTTACCAAAGAAACTTCTTACTTATTTACCTCCCGAGTGCAAAGAAACTTAAACCACATTTTTTCAATTGAGTCTAGGGTCCATTTAGGAATGAAAGCTATAGAATGCTAGTAAACTAGAATTGCTTCCATCACGAATAGCTTGACCAAGGTTAAAATCTATCTCCAAAATTAAGCCACTGACTACACCAGTTCTTAACCCCTTGTTCAACCTTTTCAATCAAACACTTCCAATTTGTCTTCCTATAGACATTTTGTTTTAAATATAATCCTATATACTTGAATCTTCCCTAAAGGTATAACATCTCAAAGGGAAATATCTACATAGACCTTCTATCATTTTCATCCTCTGCCCTATAAAATGTGATGGGCGATTCTTTCCTATTAATTTCAATACCTTAGGTATACATTATAAATGAATAGTTTCCTTTAGTTTTTATATAACTCTTCTAGAGCCATCACATAAAATAAACACATCATATACACACAACAAGTGTGTGAGAAAAAATGTCCTACCCAGTTTAATGATTCAAATGGATATTGGTGGACATTCACCTATCCCATTGATTCTGAATTGTTCCAAATATTGGCAATTATACTATTGTTCTTGATGTCTTGAACTTCTGGCATGTGTTTTAGGAATTTCCTTTTCATTTTTTGTAGTTGACATAGCCATGCATCAAATATTATCAATGATTGTGTGACCTTCCAAACACATAAAGCATGGATTAAGATTTGAAACTATAAGAAACACCCCAAATAGAGTTTGTATTCAAAATTTGCATCCCACGGAAGTTGACATATCAACTAGCCTCCATGGGGATGACATTCCTTTTTCCACATCATCTCCTAGGATGTGGGGTTTAGATATTTAGGGTTTTTTCACTGTAGGGAATTATACTTTACATTAAAAGAAAATGCTTTCCTCTTGTATTATTTTCTTGTGAATGAGCATAGCTAACACATCTCTGTTAAGAGATGAGATGCCACCATTCTATCTAACTTCTATTGCTTTGCATTTTAATGATTTTTTCTATTCCCTTCATTAATATAATTTGAGTTTTATTTTACTAATCTTATTTCTACAATGTCTCTATTTGTTTTGATTTATATATTTCCCTTAATTTCATTCTCTACATTATCGATATTAGTGGTATTAATGTAATATTTTTTTTGTTCTTTCTCCATGCATGTCCCCAATGAGGTAAAGTTCTGAGGAGTTGGGTCTCAAACTAAGTAATATTGGAGAATAACACTCTTTTTGGCCCAAGGATCATCCCATAACAAAAGAAATGAGATATGATAGAGTAGGACATCCTATCAATTTGTTTCTCAAGGAATAGCTTGTTGGCACACTTATAATGAAAGGGGGAAGGGGGTTAATCAATATAGGACTATTTTTCTTTTCTTATTGTACAATACTTATTATTTTATTACTTTTCCAATAATTAGAAACTTACACAATCATACAATGCTTAGTACACAAATATTTTAATGTGGAAACCGAAATGGGAGAAAACCACAAATCTTATCCTTATAAAATCATGCATGCATCAACATACTGTTAATATATTTGTAGAAAATGACCTGCAGTAGACACCAATATCCTCAACTGAGCACCAACTCAATAATTCCCCAAAGCACCAACATATAGTTAAAATATATGCAGGAACCAATCTCTTAAGTTGAGCACCAACTCAACAATTTTTGTAGGCACTAACCCACAACTGTTATGTTTGTGGAAGAAACCTTCAGGATACAAAAAACTCCTTAGACTGTCAAAAACATCAAATAGTCTCTTTGTTCCAAGCCTTCGCCAGTATCAATCCTCTTCTTTGTCTTTGTTTTCATAACATTCTTTGTCAGTTCTCAATCTACATGACTTCAAATGTTAATTTGACCTTGCACCACCCAATCACCCTTACACATTCACATCATCTTCTCTTTGATTCTCTGGCATCTTTGAACCTTTGAGCCTCAAATATTCTCTTAAAAAATTCCCCTTCACCACTAAACTTACAATCCACACATCCACTTTAATCTCATTTGGGCATTGTGATTTATAGACTCCATGCTCTCATGGATTTTTCCACATACACAAAAAATATGTCCATGGGGTCAGCTCGATATCACTTATTTCTCCATTAAATCTATTGGTTGTGGAGCATGATTATCTTCCTGATTTAGAGGTCTTTTACTTTCAGTTGTGTTTATACCCCATGAAGTATTTACACCCCAGAAGTATGTACACTCTTCCACACGGGGGAGTGTAGAGGAGGGGTACCCCCTCTGCGGGGTCCGTGGGGGCTATCCCCCCAGGTGGGGAGTC
>SNQJ01S0036940.1:22722-35582 GCA_010110895.2 Picea sitchensis
AATAATCTGATAAACCCAAGACTCAACCTGTTGATGAAAAAAAAACCCGTAAAACCTACTATCCTTTTCTAATATGTGGTGAGGATCATTATATGAAATATTGTCCACGACGTGCTAAGGTTACTAAGTTCGTGTAAGGGACCAGGACACCTCCTACACCCATTGTTGTTTCACAACCTTTGCCTTCTCAGTAGTAGGCCCAATTGGTCATTCATGACCAACCTTATCCCTCTACCACATCCTATGTACTTATGTGTACTGATGACTCTAAGAAGAGAAAAGTTTCAGTCGCTACTCAAGCCAAAGATTATTCACCTTTAAAAGAGAAAGTTGATGATTAACCACCTCATTTGGTTCAACCTCCTCCATCAACTTCACCTCCCAATGATCGTCTTCATCTCGAACAACCGAGTCAAGACACAGTTCTTCATCCACTTCCAAAGGGAATTGTTTGTAATTTTTCATTTAATCCTCACGTACATGCTACTCAAAAGTACAATATTGTAGAAGATCTTGTGTAGGAACCTTCTACAATGTCTTCTCTCGAAGTCCTTCAAAGTTGTCCCACACAATAGAAGGCACTGTCAAATTCTATTGGTGGAATTGATCCTACTAATACAAACATGATAATCATTGACTTGGAAGATCATATTCCAAGTCTTCCTTGTCAATTAACATTTCAGATACAAGTTATTGTGGAAAATAAGAATATTTGTCAAATCATTATGGATGAAGGAGCCTTGAATTGCGTCATGTTTTTCACTTGTTGGAAGGATATTGGCTCTCTTTCCCTTACCGAGTCACACAATAATCTTAAAACATTTAATGGTATATGATTCAAACCTTATGGTGTTATTCCTTCGTTATCTATTATGTTAGAAGGAAAAAAAGTTACTGTCGAGGTTGAAGTCTTTGATTCACCTCTCGATTACAACCTTCTACTTGGCCATAGTTGGATTGCTTCCATGTGAGCAGTTGTTTCTACTCTTTTTTTGGTGATACTTTTCCCTCACCATGAGAAATTTGTTACTGTCGATCAACTTGACTTCTTTAATTCTGATTCTCATACTAGTAATGTACCTTTTATTGCAAAAATACCTCCCAGTTATGAGAATGTCGGTGTGGGTCTCTTACAAGATTCATCATTAATGGGTGCATTCCCCATTTCACCTCTCAATATTCCTACTCATTTTGTTTCCTCAATTAACATGATATCAACCACTGTTGGTGAAATCCATGAGTCTTATGACCCTTTGATAGTACCTAGCTCTGACGAATGTCTTCATTACGGTGACAAAATTCCTTTAAGTTCGGTAGGATTGGCTTATCAAGATATTTAATCGCCAACTCCCTCCCCTCATTCTCTCTTAGATACATCTCTAGGTCCATTTCACGTAGTCTTTCACACCGATGAAATGATTATGACAATCATGTCTATGTAAGACACCCCATGGGATCACGGGCATCATCATTCTATTCTCTTCCTAGAACCCTAGACTATAGAGAGTTATCAATGGATTTCAGAACCGTCTACTGTTGTTAATTTTTCACCAAATCCTAAACCAATACCAAATGTTTTTCATGAAGGGAACTTGGGTATCATTTCACCCACCATACCTTTAGATATTTCAAGTAAACCCAGAGTCGTGGAAAATGTTCACATTGGTGCTTCATGTTCTGTTGATGAGGTCTATATCTACATAACTCTCTTCCAATAATTTTGTGTTCTTTTTTCCTCGAGTCACGAAGAAATGCTTGGAATTGATCAAGATATTGTTGTACACGACATTAAGACTTACCCAAACACTAAAACCTTTCGACAGATAATTCACCCAGTACATCCATGCAAATATGATTCTATTAAACTCGAAGTTGAAAAATTTCTTAAAGTTGGTTCTATTTATACTGTGGCTTTGACTGATTGGGTATCTAATTTAGTTCCAGTTCGGAAGAAACAAGGCATGATCCATGCTTTTGTATATTATAGGGATATCAACAAAGCTTGTCCCAAAGACAATTATCCAACCCCTTTTAATGACCATATTATTGACGATTGTGTCAGGAGTGAAATCTTCTCCTTGATGGATGAGAGTGAAATCAAAGCCATTGGTGAACATAAAAAATGTATTGATAAGATTTTCGTCCAATCCAAACGTTCACTAAGTAATTGATATTATTGTTGTTGGCATTCTAGAAGTATATGGTTTATTTTTAATAGAGATTGGTCAGAACAATTACATAGCTATTTTTCTATGGACTGGTCTCATTTTGGCAGCCATAAAATGGATATCCTAACAAGATCAGAATAAACAAAGAATGTTACCTCAAGTATATTGTGACACATTTAAACAATCCAAATGAGCCTTTTACTACTGCTGCAAATTTGATTGAGACAAAGGGAGTGGATACATTTTTTGGTAACTTCATGACTGGAATTTCCTCCATCACCAACCCAGAACAACAATCTGAAGTAACAACCTATACTCAGACGACAACTTTTCCAAGTACACCGAACATTGCCAATGAAGAACAAATATGTTCCTTATATTTTGATGGATCTAAATCCCAAGAGGGAGTAGGTCCTGGTTGTTTTCTTATCGATCCCATGGGCAATAAAAAAATTTATTTTCTATTGATTGGAGTTTGAATGTACTAACAACACAATAGAATACAAAGAACTTCTGTAGGGACTAAGGAAGGGACTGGATATAGACGTGAAAGCATTAGTAGTATTCAGTGACTCTGAACTTGTAGTCAAATAGGTAATAAATGAAATACATTATTTATCACCACATTTGAAGAATTACCAAACCAAGGTATGGGGTTTAATGCATAAATTTATTTCTTTCAATATAAATTCCATTCCTAGGTCGAGTAATTCAGAAGCTGATTTATTAGCTAATGTTGCTTCTAAATTGTTTCCTGGTGAAGGTATTTATCCTAATGCATTGTTGGTCGAATTTTTGTTCAGACCATGGATTCTTGAAAACATCACAAACTGGCGAGTATTTGATGATGACCAACAAATAATCAATTTTTTGCATATGGAAGACACCTTCCAAGATGCAATAATCGATGAAAGAACTCATGACAAAAACCTCTGATATTTCATGGTAATATCTGATCCTTGATCTGCAGAATTATCATATGAGCTGGTAAACCCTATTCCCAATTTTTTTGTTAGATTAGAACATTTTTATGACCCACATGAAAAGTTTAGAGGGGTAGTCAATTTCAAAACATACAGTTCCTCATTGATATAGGAAACTATAAATTTAGGAACGCAAGATTATCCTCAAAATATCAATCTGGGAAAAGGGTGTTCTGAACAAGAAAAATCAGGTTTTATAAAATTGTTCAAAGAATTGAAAGATGTGTTTTCTTGGACGTATGACGAACTAAAAACTTTTGACCCAAACATAACCCATAAAATTTATAACCACACATAGGATAACCCATAAAATTAAACACATAAATAATAATGTAGCATGTAAATTTATCACACAATTGACACTTATATTGGTAAGAATATCATCAACTGTGTGAAGACCTTCCACGAACCTCCCATCCTTATACCACACTCCACATCACTCTCAGCAATGGATCACCCATGAGTTGGGACCAAACTCCACCCGGGTAAAGGGATTCCTAACTAGGCTAATGGTTCATAGACAAAGAGAAAGACTTCATCATAAGTGCCAACTCAAACTAAAATCCTATAGTTCCTCATTACCCAGATGCCTATCCCACCCCAGGAAGTGTGGCCCTTCTCTGCTTAATAGTCCTTCAGCTGCCCCACTTCCTTTTCGGGATTCAGCAACAGGCTGGATAGGATATCTCAGAGCCCTGTAGCTGTAGTTTAAGACCTTTAGAAAATCAATTCCCCAACAATTCTCTCACCAAGAGAGAAATTGCTCACGAGTATGAAAACCCACCTATTCAATATCCCATAGGCATGACATCCCGCTTCTTCCATATAGCTCCCTAGATAAGCAGGTACACAAACATATATGGCTATGGATACAGGTTCAATTATGTCACTATACCTAAACTTGTATCCATAGCCATGCCTGTTTTGTGTACCTGGTTAGTTGGGGAGTTGGAAGGAAGAAGTGGTTTGTCATGCCTATGGGATATTGAATAGGCGGGTTGTCAGGTCCATTACAAATTTCTCTTTGGGTGAGAGAATTGATGGTGAATTTATTTCCTAAAGGTGTTAAAATGCATCTATAGGGCTCTGAGACTTCCTGTCCCACCTATTGTTGAAGCCCAAAAAGGAAGTGGGGAAACTGATGGACTATTGAGTAGAGAAGGGACACACTTCCTAGGGTGGGACAAACATGTGGGGAATGAGGGAATGTAGGTGGTTATTTTGACTTGGAACTTGTGACATAGTATTTTCTGTTGTCTATGAACCATTAGCCTGGATAGGAATCTCGAGTGGACTTTAGTCCCAGCTCGGTGGTCACCCACTGTTGAGAGTGATGAGTAGTGTTGTCTAAGGTTAGGAGTTTCGTGGAAGATATGCACACAGTTGGTGATATTCTTACCAAGATAAGTGTCAATTGTGTGATAAAATTACATTTTCCATTATGATTTATGTGTTTAATTTTATGGGTTATCCTATGTGTGGTTATAACTGTCTTTATATTTATGGGTATTTTCTGTATATTTTGCATGTATATGTTTACTGATATTCAGTATGAATCAAAGAATTTACAAAATGTTTTTATCTGTTTACATTTTATATACAAATTTCTGTAAGATTTTAGTGTGTATATGTTTTAATTGCATGTAGTTCAAAAAAAAATTATGTTGCATAGCTCTGTTTGATGCTAAGTATGTTACAATATGTTGAGTAGAGAACCAAAACATTTTTTGTAGTAGCATGGCCCGACCAAGGTGTCTGAGGATGTTACAATATGGTATTAGAGATTCAGTTTTCAACAATGAGCCTGGATGGGCCAAGAAATTTTAGTTGAAGAGACATTTCACGTAGGATTTATTTTGAAGTTGCCAAATTTCAAGTTACAGAGCATCGATGAAAAAAAAAGTAACAACAATTGTGCGGAATAGGGAAAAATCCCAAATTTATGTTGTTAAGTTTATGGGAATATTGATAAATTCGGCCATGTGGTGAGTTATTCCTAATTTAATATTTGTTCTCGCAAATTCAGACCTAGAATAGGTCGAATTTGAAGTTACAAGTGAAGACATGAAAGTTGGAGCAAGATTAGTAATTAAAATTCTCAATTCATGACTTGAGTTTGGAAAAACTTTGTTGTAGAAATGTGAAACCACAATGATTTGTTGTTGCATAGGTTGAATTGGTGTTATCAGGGTGAAATTGAACAAATTTTATAGTTGCAGAATGTCTACGATAAGAATGGAGGAAAAAGCCCCAATTTCTGCAACCGAATTCATGAGGAATTGAAGTGCATAAAAATCAATGTGTGCATGTGGTCGCACTAAAATTGGGCACCGCATGGATAAATATTGGTGTATGAGTGTGCGTGCTAAATTTTGGTGCCGTGCAGGAAAAACATTGGCATTACAGTGCATGCGTTGCACGGAAAAATATTGGCATGCAGGTGCGATCGTTAAATTTAGAATTTCATAGTGCAGATTGAGTGGTGCATTCGTAATGCTAGTGCATGGTGTGCATACACATAATAATGTGTGTGTGGTGTGGATGCATATACTAATGGCGCGTGTGATGTGCCCAGTATTGATAGAGCGCACAATGTGGGTATATGTTGTCACTCGAAAATTTCATTAATGGTTCACATAGAGTATTGGTGCACGGTGGGGGTGTAGTAAAATTTGGCATGGTACAATGCATAGAGTGAAATGTGCGCAAAATATTAGTGTGCGATACAAAAATTGCGCGCAATAGGTAATAGTGCAAGAACCAGTTATTGGCACGACAGAGAAGTGATGCACAATGGTTATAGGTGCATGTAACATGATTTACCTTGTTGTGTTGTTGTGCATGCTAACTATGGGAGAGCTTGGAGAGATCTTTCTAATGGTGTAAAATGTTCGTCAAACGAAGCTTTTATGAGAAAGCTACAACACAAATGGTGGAGGGTAAATTTTAAGACCCAACTAACTTCAAAGAGCCATAACTTTCTTCTTTAGAATTAGATTGAGGTGCAGGAGTAGTCAATGGAAATATATTGAACCAAAGAAGACAGTGCTAGATCTAAATTAAATTTTTGGGCATGTTAAAAATGTTTAATATGGCAAAGAAGGTACCTATAGAATTCGAGACCAAAAACATGATTTGGCCTAGAACTTCAACGGGCTGTAACTAGCATCCCAGAAACCAAAAAGAGGTGAAACTTGGATAGACTGTCCAAAATATGTATGTGACTAAACCCAATTGGGATCCTATGAAAACTCTAATGGATTAGGTGAAAAAATGCATAATTACAACGCATATTTGCGGCAGGTTGAAGAATCAACATAAAAATTAATGGGCAATTTTCAAATAACCATAACTTTTTGCTCAAGACTCAGAATTTAGCATGGGAGTAGGCGTTTGAAAGGTGTTGAATATTCAAATATAAATATTCACCCAGAAAATTGATCTGAGCATTCAATTTTCCAAGAAATCCGAAGAAAGAATCCTGATATATTATTGAACCAGAATGGTTCATATTTTCATGACATTGTTGAAACAGTTAGCTTGACAAAGTTTTGTTGGCTACACATTTTACGGAGTTAACAACTAGATAAGATCAGGATCAACAAAGATTCCATAGGAATGGAATATGCATAGGCGACTTACAACTAGGAAGATGAGATCAGAGGGATGGATGTCCATTTGGGCATTAAAGGAACAAACTCGAATGGACATGGAGAAGGAAGGGATGAAAACATGAATATGGTAGAGACCGCTAAAAATTTACAAAAGAATGTCCAAATCCATAAAGATGATAATGAAAGGATTATGAGAACCCAGGAGTAAAAAGAGGACTTGAACATGAATCTACTATAGAGCTTGAACATAATAGAAAAGAAATTGGATAATGAGAGTGGCTCAAGAAAATCAGGAAGTCACAGGTCTCCTGATGAGAAAAGAGGAACCATAAGTGTTAGAAGACATCACCATCACTCCTTGATGAATTTCAATAAGAGGGAACACAATAGATCAAGTCCATCCCCTGTCAGGAAGCATAAGTGGTCTTGGTTGGATGAGCTACATGGAGAAATGAACAAAATAAAACCTCCTACATTTGATGGTGAGCACAAGAAGGATGAAGATGCAGAGACATGGTTGTTGGGCATGGGAAAGTATTTCCAATTGCACAATGATTCTTCTCATGCAGAAGGTAGAATTTCCATCTATCAACTCAATGGAAAGATATCCATGTGTTGGGATCATCTTGTGCAGGTGCAACGCATTAAACAGAAGAGTATTACTTGGAGGGAATTCAAGAAGTATTTTGAGAAGAAGTACTTGACTAAGAGATATTATGATAGGAAAATGAAATATTTCTTTGAGCTCAATCTTGGGAGTATGACCATAGATGAATATGCGAGAAGGTTTTTAGAACTGTTGAAGTATGTGTGTTTCATCAAGGATGAGACAGTTAATATTCAAAGGTATTTGAGTGGATCTCCATAATTTATCAGTGAAAAAATATAGTATGATGATCCTAAGATATTTGATGAGACCATATGGCGAGCTAAACACTTATATGATAAAAAAAGATCAAGGCCAACTTTCCAAAAATCTTGGGAACACAAAAATAAATTCAAGATGGATCAAGGGAAGAAGGGATCTAGGCCATCGTTCTTCAGAAATAATACTCAGGGGAAACCAACTTCTAGAGAACCCAGAGTGATTGAGACATGGGGTCAAAGGTGAAGGCAACCACCTATTAAATGTTTGGGTTGTAAGGGAGATCATATGTTCAGAGATTTTCCTCACATAGGTGAAAAGGTGAGGATTGTTCACAATGTACAACAAAATAAAATAGTGGAGGGAATGAGAAGAAATGTCCCAAGGATATATGAAACCCCGGAAAACAAGAAAGTAGAGTATTAGTCACATATGATTGAAGTGGAAGGTATGATCAACAATGAAACCATTGTTGTTTTAATTGATTAAGGAGATAGTCATAGTTATATAGATCCTAATATGGTGGGAATTTTTCATTTTCCATGAAGCAACCATGGAAAATCTTGGCGGGTGCAGTTGGCTACCAAATCCAAAAGAAAATTTAATGAGATGGTTAATTCATGTCTTATGGACATGAATGCATTGAACACCAGGGCATATTTGAACATATTTCCTTTAGTTTCTTATGACTGTCTAATTGGGATGGATTGGTTGGATCAACATCATTTTATCCTAGAATATCATAACAAGGAATTTACTTCCTTGGATTAGGAAGGGAACCTAAGGAAAGTGCAGGGAATTCCCAGGGAAATAACCATCAGAGAAATTTCAGCATTGCAGCTGAAGAAATGTTACAGAAAAGGGTGTCAAATATTTGCAACTCATATGGAAGAGAAACCTAAATATAAGGTGCCAAATTTGGAATATCATGCAGTCCTAGAAGATTTTGAATATGTTTTCAAGGTTGTATGAGGACTACCCCCAAAGAGAGATATTGTTTTTTTGATAAATTTAATGCATGGAGAAGATCCAGTGTCAAAGACGCCTTATAGAATGAGAACACGAGATTTGAAGGAGTTGCAAATGCATCTTGAAGAACTTATGAAGAAGGGGTATATACGCTCAAGTGTGTCACCTTGGGGTGCCCCAATCTTGTTCGTGAAGAAGAAATATGGGACATTAATATTGTGAATTGATTCCAAATAGTTGAATAAAGTGGATGTAAAGAACAAGTATCCTCTTCCAAAGATAGATGATCTCTTTGATAAATTGAAGGATGCAACGATATTTTCCAAGATAGAGCTCAGGTCAGGATACAATCAGGTAAGGATTAAAGAGGAATATATCAGGAAGACTGCCTTTAGAACAAGGTATGGTTATTATGAGTTCACAATAGTTTCATTTGGGTTGTCAAATGCACCAGTTGTTTTCATGTTCTTAATGAATGGTGTTTTTAGAGAATACTTAGATAATTTTGTCATTGTATTTTTAGATGACATTATTATTTATTCTAAGTCATATGAAGAGCATGAGCATCATTTGAGAATGGAATTGAAAGTATTAAGGGAGAATTAGTTGTATGTCAAATTCATCAAGTGCTCATTTTATCATAAACAAATTCATTATTTGGGACATATCATTTTAGAGGATGGGATAGCAATGGATCCTGAGAAGATAAAATCCATTAGAGAATGGTCAGTGCCAAATAATGTCATAGAGGTGAGATCATTCATGGGTCTTGCAAGATACTATAGGATATTTATTGAAGGATTCTCAAAGATTGAACACCCAATCACTTCCTTACAAAAGAAGGGTCCAAAGTTTCAGTGGAAATTGGATTGTGAAAAGAGTTTCCAACACTTGAAACAATTATTAGCAAGTGCTCCAATACTAAGGATTGTAGACCCAAATCAAGACTTCATTGTATGCACAAGTGCATGTAAAGAAGGACTTGGTAGAGTCCTCAGTCAAAATGGGTTTGTTATATGTTATGAATCAAGGAAGTTGAAGGAGCATGAAAGACACTCTACCACTTATGATTTGGAGTTGGAAGCCATTGTGCATGCCTTGAGGAAATGAATACACTACCTCATTGGGAAATAACTTGAGCTGATGACAGACCATAATGGTCTGGAATATTTATTTGATCAACCAACTCTAAATGCTAGGCAAGGGAGATGGTTAGAATTTCTCAACGAATATCACTTTGATATAAAGCATATCAAGGGGAAAGAGAACAAAGTGGCTAATGCACTCAACAAAAGAGTGCATGAATTTCATGCTAAAACCATTAGCATGTACCAATCAGATTTCAGGGAAAAAATTATAGAGAATACCAAATCAGATTTGCAATACAAGGAATTAGTGGAAAAATTACAACAATGTAATTTACAACAGAAAATTGAAGAATACAAGCTAGATAGTGATGAAATGATCATGTACAGGGGAAGAATTTATGTACCAAATTCTCAGGAATTGAAAAATCCGATATTGAGGGAAATGCATAATGTACCTTATGTTGTGCACCCAGGTTATCTGAAAACTATTGCATCTATCAAGAGCCAATATTATTGACTAGGCATGAAGAAGGAAGTTGTTGATTTTATTGCCAAATGTGTGGAATGCCAAAAGGTAAAGGTTGAGCATAGATACCCAGCTGGTTTGCTACAACCATTACCCATTCCTAAGTCGAAATGGGAAATTGTAAGAATGGATTTTATCACCAAACTTCCCAAAACAAACAAGAAACATGATTCTATCATGGTAGTGGTGGATAACCTTACTAAAGTTGCCCATTTTATTCTAGTTAATCTCACTCACAAGGAAATCAACATTGTTGATATTTATATGAGAGGAATTTCTTGATTGGATGGAATACTCAAGACAATTGTGTTTGACAGAGATCCAAAATTTACTTCAAAATTTTGGAAGGGATTATTTAATGGGTTTGGAACAAATTTGAATTTTAGTACAACTTATCAACCAGAATCAGATGGACAAACATAGAGGGTGAATGAAGTGATTGACAATATGTTGAGGATGTATGTGATGGATAAACCATCAAATTGGGAATATTCTTAGTTCGTGATATTCTTACCAAGATAAGTGTCAAATGTGTGATAAATTTACATGCTGCATTATTATTTACGTGTTTAATTTCATGGGTTATCCTATGTGTGGTTATAATTGTCTTTATATATATGGGTATTTGTTGTATATGTTACATTTATATGTTTACTTTTATTCAGTATGAATCTGTTCATTTACATAATGTTTTAATTTCATGGAGTTCTAAAAACATTTATGTGGCATACCTTAGTTGGATGTTGGGTAAGTTACAGTATGTTGAGCAGAGAACGAAAAACGTTTTCTAGAGTAGCATGGCCTAGCCAAGTGTTTTTGCAATTTGATAACACAAAGACATATAGTAACTCGTTTATATAGTGTAAATATTATAAAATTCAATTTTGCATACTTTTTTTTTATTAGATTTGTTTGTTTTGAACAATTTTTTAACATCACTAGACAAAGGACAACTCCAAATTTCACAATTAATACTTTCATTAAATTAAATTTCACATTTATGAATTTATACGTATGTTCCACATGAAGTTGTTCAAATAAGGCCATAAATGAGATTAACATTTCTCTCAAACAGCATTGCCATGTAAAACCAACAAAATGTGTTTTACTAATTAATAATGTTGAAGTACCCAGTAAGAAATAACAAATTTTTTTTATGTGTGTGGGTGTGTGCTTCTATAATAATTGAGCTTAGTTGAATTTTTTATTTTACTTTATAATGTATTTTTTGTTTGTTAATAATCCCAATCTATTTATATTGTCATTGGAAAATATAACAAAAAAATTGTTGCTCACCTAGTACTAGGGAAACCAGACCAAAAATAGTGCAGTAAATTGTCTAAATGTTTATGAAAGATCTGTCTCTTGAATATAAAGGATTGAAAGTAGCTACCCCTAGGAATTTGAAAACAAAAAAAAATTGTTTTGTGTAATTTCCTAGCTAGACCATTTTGAGGCTTAGCACTGAAAACTCGGCCTTCAAAGTAAACCAACTTACTGAGAAACTAACTATTCATGAAAAATACTAAGGAGGAGAAATACCTCTCTCCTCATGCACCTATGGTTGAGGCTCTTCCACTGTCGAGAGGTCGATTCTAGAAATTTTCTGAGCTAGGAGGTTCATTTTTACCCTCCAGAAGTTGAATCTACGTCTGCAACTCGTCGAGTTGGAGCATAGTTTCCTCTTTTTCATCTTTCCATTTAGCTATATATCTCCCCAATAATAGTTTAATTTGCCAATATATTTCTATGGTCTTCAGATAGTGGGACTCGTGAGAGAGGATTCCCCCAATGTTTGGGACCCAAGAACGAATGTTTGCATGAACCTCTTCATTGTGACAAAGTTCCTAAGGACACAAACATCAACTTCAAGAAGGTTTATCTTGGCTTGAATTTGGGGCGGGGTGATCGGGTGTTATGAATCTGTTGAGTTCTCAGCTGCTGCAACAAGGCAGGAACTCAAGCGCCCTATTTTCTAACCAGAGGAGCCTCCTTGAGAGTGGCTAGAGCTATTACCTTTTCCATGGAAGTATAAAAAAAGGGATTTGTAGGATAATAGAAGGATGTTAGGAGGATAAGAGCACAAGATTTTAGGTAAGTATCATGCAGAGATAAAGGAATGAGATTGGGACAAGCCTGATGGGGATATAGAGTAAGGATACTAGCCATTGAGAGAGTAATCATGTTGAGGAGAGAATTATTATGGCCATAATGATGATTGGTCAAAGAGGTGATAATGGAGGCGATGATAAAAGGAAAGAGGTTGATACACAAGACGATCTAGGATTGAGCATGTCAATTGAGAAGGATCTTTGGATGAGGAAGGACGATGTGCCCATTGAAATTTCGAGGCCAGGTGGTATGCATAGGAGGGTCAATCATTAATAACATGGGAAAGCTATGTACAAGTGGGAGGATCAGAACAACTTATAGTTGGAAGGGGGGACGCGTGTCAACTTGGATGGGGTGGGATCCCTGAGGTCGATCGTTTCCCTACCACCCGATATAGGGGATTATTTTTTAATGTTATGTAAATAAAAACTCTTACAAAAACTTCATACAACCTTAATCAATCATGAAACTTTATAGTGTGAAATTCCTATCAAATTTATGATGAGAAATGTTATTCCAAGATATAATAGTATCC
>SNQJ01S0036940.1:36000-50131 GCA_010110895.2 Picea sitchensis
TTTCTCTGGAGCATTTTGTTTTTAATATAATTCAATATTGTTATTGGACCTGCATTCTATTTTTAATATAATTCAATGTTTTTATTCTAACTTTCGTCAGGCATGGTATATATCATTAGTTCAACGTTGAATGTTGATTAGTTTCACATTATAGCATAGTTTCACATTATAGATCGTAATTTTTTTTTTAATATTTAAATTTATTTATTTATTATACTATTAGCTGATCAAATGAAAGTGTTATTTGATGAGCCTCAAATTATCATCTTGAGATTGAAGAAATATATTTAATTGGTTTAAAGTTGAATGTTAATTAATTTCTTAATTCACCAAAAATAATTCATTTTTTATATACTTTCACATTATAGCTCATATTTTATTATTTTTTTTTAGATATTTAAATTTATTTATTTATCGTATTGTTGACTCATCAAATGAAAATGTCATTTGATGAGCCTGCTAAAACCTTATTAAAACCTTATTGAGATAGTAATTTTTTTTTTAATACTTAAATTTATTTATATATCATACTATATTGACTGATGAAATGAAAGCATTATTTGATGAGCCTGTTGATGCAACCCCCGTACTCTCCCTTGGGCTATGCGACCTCACGGTCAAGGATATTTGATTCTCCAGGCTAGATAGGCTCTCTGAAACATTGATGGTCTCACTTTGTGATTAAACACACACCCTTTCGACCTTTTGGTGCAGGTTCTATGATACCCACAGTCTCTCCCTTCGTGTTGCTGAACTATCAAGTTTCAGGTGCTAGATCCTTTTATAATATCCCTTTCCTAGATGTGACCTCAGGCTATGAACTCATGTAAGCACATGATTGCGGGTGCAGCCAAGTTTGGTTTGATACCAAACTGCTTTTCTTCCCACAATTCACTACCAATCACCACGTGTCCCTTTGGCAATACTGTGGTTCCGATTGCAAATCGCTCTTAGATTGTTAAAGTCCGAGCACTTTATGTCCCCGCAATTAAGTGAGACCATTGATCTTGGTATCTCGGTCCTTGCCTCTTGAGAACTAGCTGAGACTTGCCTCCTTTCCTTCCTTCTCTCTAGAGCACACCCTCCCAGATTTCAACAATCTACCGAAGTGTGTCCCTTACAAATCAACGGTCATGATTTTCTTCGCCAATTCAGGATTTGGGAATTTCAAATCCTACCTTCACTTTCTCCCGGAATGATTTCAACTGGAATTCACGATCTGTCGACGCCTGTATCCTGAAGATCGACGAATATAATTATCTTCATCTCTTCGGGTTTCAGAAGTTTCAAACCCTCCAAAATTGATTCCTCTCAAAGTACTTCCAACCCAATTCGACGATCTTCCGACACAAGCCTCCTACAAATCGACGATTGTTCTGTACTTCAGGTCTTTGGGCTTTGGAAGTTTCAAATCTTACACACTCACTTTCTCCTGTAGTGCACGTATTTCTGTCTGGTGTCCTTCTGAATCTAATGACTATGATTCACTTCGAGAATTCACTTGAATTCCATGGATTTATGTCGGGTGTTCTTCTACATTGGACAGTTATGATTTAATTCACCTATTCGGGCTTCGGGAGTTTCGGCTACTGAAAACTCACCTCCTTCCAGAGTGTTTTCACCTAAAGACGACGATCTATCAATGCTTGCCTCCAACGATCAACAAGTATGAATTTATTCGGCTCTTCAACAATTTCACTTCCTCCTTGTCTACGAAATCTCCGTAGTGCTTCCACTCCAGAGTTGTAGATCTTACGCCACTTGTCCCTCTTGACGATGAACAGTCCCTAATCACTTCGGGACTTCGAGACTTTGGCAGTCTACTCTCCTCTATACACCAAGAGACTTAAAACTCGTGCACTTTTCCCAGATCCAATGATTTGGAATGACCTCGCTCCCTTTTGGACAGATCTTGATCGATAACTCGTGAAATCTTTAAAGCTTCACTCCTTTGGAGATTTTTCTTCGCTATCCCTTCCAAGATTGATTCCTTTCAGGATTCTGATTCTCCCACTCCCTCCTTGCGTTTCCGGGATCTCGACAAACTAAGATATAAGGTTTTCTTTGAAAATAACTATTCCCGCACTCCTTGTTCTTCTCTATCCTGGTTCTTCGAAACTTAGTCTCTCCTTGATTTTGTGCACCCTTTTCACTTGGTCTATGTTGTTATTGTTCCTTTCTGAAGTCCTATGAGTCAATTCAAGACTTTGTCTATGCACTCCTTGCGTACGAGATGCACTCCTTGCATACGACTTCTTAGAAGAGATACGATTGAAACTTATACAATTCGTAAAAAATTCATATGATCAACCATAGACAATAATACATAAACAAAATTAACTAAAACACATACATAATATATCATTCACTCAATCACACATCAAAATGAACATTGTCCAAGGAATTTGAACAATATTGTCTATTTTATTCATCCATAAAATAAATTACATAGTTTTACAGTTCTTCATTGCATCTTTCTTCTTTGCCTATATGCTACTCTTTTCTACTTTGCTCTACTCTGATCTACCTTGGTCTACTCTCTCTAATACAATACGACAACAAATCTATCTAAGGAGTGGCTCATCTAGATCTTCTTCGTCCTATATGCAACCTATCCTATCATTTTATAGCGGTTACCTACTTTCTCCCATTACAATAACTATCATTTATCACCCGATAAGTCCTTCCACTTTCTATCTGCAACTCTTTACAGTAGTACAAGACTTTACAAACAAGATATATTTAAAAATGTTGTTTCCAAAATATCTCAACAACTCATTCTGTTTATGAGTTAAATGTTCATTTGAAATTCTGTCATGTTGATATATCAGATCCTTTCCTCCACGCTTTCTTCTTTGACTTTGAAAGCGATGCTCCTACATCATACTTCTTTGGCTAAAATATTCATGGGATCCTGTCTATAAGCTCCTGTACTATTTTTCCATGCTGAAAAATATCAGGCTTAGTGACCCAACTTGAATCTTCCACTGGATGATATTTCCACTTCAGTAAGTATTTAGGATTTGTCTTCCTCCTGATCATCTTTCCAACTCTTTGTTTTATGATTTTCTCCATTTGAGGTTTTTATTCTGTGGGCATTTGTTCCTCCCACTGAAGTTATTTTTGATCATCTAATTCTCTTGCATTATCTCTCCTGTAAGGATAAAGGTCTGCAACTTTGAATATTAGTGATATCCAAACATTGTCTGGTAATCCAATTTCATAAGCATTGGCTGCTAATTTTATGAGAATCTTGCATGGTCCTATCTTCTTCATCTTCAACTTCTTATATTTTCCCTTCAAAAACATTTATTTTATGAAATGAGCTAAACCTTCATCTCCTACTTCGAATTGAAATTCTCTCCTCTTATGATGAACTTTGTTCTTATATTTCAGGCTGTTGTCTTGTAGTTGTTCTCTGACTCTGTCATGGATTTTTTTCATTTTTGTTGCAAAATCTTCTGTTCCAGCACTTTTGAATTCATCTTGATTCAGATATCTCAAGTCTGAAATCCCTCTTGGTTGTATACCATACACAATTTTGAATGGAATTTTTCCATTGCTCCTATTCACTGAATTTTTAAATGCAAATTATGCTTATGCCAGAATCTGATCTCGTTGACAACCTTGTTCAGTGACTAAACTTCTTAACAAGTTTCCCAGACTCTTGTTTACTACTTCAGTTTATCCATCTGTTTGAGGGTGAAATGTTGAACTAAATAGCAAGTTTTTCCCTAGCCTCTTCCATAGAGTTCTCCAAATGTTTCCTACAAATTATGTGTCTCTGTTTGAGACTATGATCCTAGGAAATCCATGTGGTCTCACCACTTCTCTGAAAAACAAATTGGCTATGTGTGTAGCATTGCCTTTTTTCTGGCATGGTATGAAATGTGCCATTTTTGAAAATCTGTCCACCACAACAAATATGGAATCACTCCCTTTCTGGGTTCTAGGAAATCCCAATACAAAATCCATACTGATTGTATCCCATGGCCTTTATAGAATTGGTAATCGTTGATACAAACGAGTGTTTTGTTATATTCCTTTTGCATATTGGAAAACTCTGCATTTGTTCACAAATGGTTTCACATTTTCCCTCATGCTTGGCCAATATTATGAATTTCTCAATTGTACATATGTCTTATCATGACCAAAATGTCGAGATAAACCTCCATTATGTTTCTCTTTCAGTAGGTTATCTCTCATTGAGCATCTTGGTATGCATAGTTGGCTCCCTTTGAACAATAATCCATCCTCAATCAAATATTATTTCCATGGGAAACTATCTCCCAACAAAGAATTCTTACATGCCTCATAAGGTTCCTTAAAATCTATATCCTCTCGATACATTTCCTTTAGTTATTCAAACCCTAAGGTCTCCACTTGGAATTCCTTTACAATTAAACTCATCCTTATCAAAGCATTTGCAACTTTGTTAGCAGTTCTAACAATATGTTTAATAAAAAAAGTAAAATTCTGCATAAATTCTACCCATTTAGCATGTCTTTGATTCAATGTTTCTTTCCTAGTAATAAACTGCAAGGCTTATTTATCACTGTACAAGGAAAAATATTTAGGAATTAGATAGTTCCTCCACTTATTTAAATTTTGAATCACTGCATAAAATTATTTGTCATATGTGGAATACTTCTTCTTGGTGTCATACAAATTCTCACTAAAATAAGCAACTAGCCTATTATTCTGACTCAAGACTGCTCCAATAGCTACTCCACTTGCATCACATCTCACTTGAAATATTTTTCCAAAATCTGGTAAAAACAGAATTGGTTGTTGTGTGATATTCTCTTTCAACACTTTGAAACATTTTTCAACTTCCTCTGTCCATTTAAAAGACTTGTGCTTCCTCTTCACAGTGTCCACCATGGGTGTACATATACCACTGAAATTTCTAATAAAATTTCTATAAAAAATTTCTAACCCATGAAAACTTCATACCTCAAATATGCTTCCTGGAGATGGCCATTATTTGATTGCTCTCACCTCTTTTGGATCCATCTTCAATTCATTTGAGGAGATCGCAAAACCCAAGTATATGATTTATGTCTTCGTAAAAGATCTTTTCTTCAGATTTATCAACATTTTTTCTTGTTGCAACCTTCTCATCATTGATGTCAAATGTTTTAAGTGTTCTCCCTTCGTCTTACTGAAGATTAGTATATCATCCAGATACACTATGAAAAATATGCCTCCCATCATGAATAAATTTTCTATCAAACTACCATGGTCTCATCAATAAAATATTACAGACATCCATAGGAATTACATCACATAATATTTCATCCCTATAACCTCCTATTTTAAATTCAACTTGGCATAGTTGACTTACCATTACTTGATGTCGTTTCTACAACCATGATACCTTGTATGGGTTTGGATGTGTAGTTGTCTTCAACTATAGTTTCTCCATCATCTCTGTGGATACTAGATTGTCAGTGCTCCCATTGTCTATGATAACCTTGCAAACTATCTCTTTTGTCTTGCAAGAAGTTCTGAACAAACTTTTCCGTTGAATTGGTTTCTCTACCTCATTCTCTCATCTAAGAAGAACTTTCCTCATCATCTAGTTATTTCTTCCTTCTATTGCTTTTTCTTCCACATGCTTATGTGCTTAAAAAATGTGTGCTTGTCCTCTTCTAGTCTCTTTCTTCTTCTCTGGGCATTCCCAAGACATGTGCCCTATCTTTCCATAGGCATAACATCTAATTTCACCTCCCTTGGCTCTTCCTCTTAATCTAGGAAAAGAGCTTCTTCCTCCATGATGTCCTTCCTTATAACTTCCACCTTTATCAGGGTGCATATGTTTCTTTCCATATTCATGCTTTGGTTTCTCAAACTTCTTTCTGTTGGTTCCCTTACCTCTTCTTGAATTTCCTCCAATGTTTCGTTCGCTTTGTTTTCTTTCCAATTTCTCTTCGGCTTTCAAGGCTTCTTGATAAGCATCCTCGACTTTACTAACATACATAATGTTGATCTTCTATTGTATTTGATATCTCAGTCCATTGATATACCTGGTTTTTTTTTCATCATCTTTCTCTTTCTATCCAGCCCTGATGTTCAGTCTATAAAATTCATTAGTGTATTCCTTCACTCATAAGATTTTCTATCTCAGGTTCTGAAATATTTTGAACAGTTTATTTGATAGTCCTTTAGGATAAATTTTGCTTTTATCTTGGCTACCATTCTATCCCAGCTTTTAATTTTATGCTTTCCCTTGCATCTGCGATTGGCTTGTAGTTCGTCCCACCATAGTGCTATGTGACGCTTCAATATTATCACTACATGCTTCACCATATTCTCTTCTTCAATATCTTCATAATAAAAGTACTTGTCCCTAACACGTACCCAATCCAACATTTCTTTAACTTGTAAATTGTCTTCATACATTGGTACCTCTATTTTTTCTCTCGATCATATTCTTGAAACAACTTTCAATAACGGTCTTCTATAGCATACTCAACTACATATTCTTCGACCTCTATTTGGTTTCTTTCATATTCATTGATATCTCCAGTGTTGGGTGCTCTCCTCTACATTATTTCCATGGTGTCTAGTCTCATTATGAGTCAATCCATTTATTCTTCCATTTCTGGATTCGCTCTGCATCTTTTGGGTGGCATGATTCCACTTCCTTGCCTTCTGATGTCTATAAATAGAATCAACTCTTGATACCATTGATGATATCAATTTATTTCCTTTCTCCTTTGTCTTTTGTCTGCAAAAAAATTCAATAGCTCTGATACCACGTGATGCAACCCCCCTACTCGACCTTGAGCTATGCGACCTCCCGGTCAAGGATATTCAATTCTCCAATCCTAATCGGCTCTCTAAAACATTGATGGTCTCACTTTGTGATTAAACATATGCCCTTTCATCCTTTTGGTGAAGGTTCTATGACACCTTCAATATCTCCCTTTGCATTGTTGAACTATCAAGTTTTAGGTGCTAGCTCCTTTTTCATTAGCCCCTTCCTGTGTTTGACCTCAGGCTATGACCTAACATAAGCACGTGATTACGTGTGCAACCAAGAGTGGTTTGAGACCACACTGCTTTTCCCCACGCAATTCACTACCAATCTCCTTGTGTCCCTTTGGCAATATTGTGGTTTTGATTGCGTCCCACTCTTAGATTGTTAAAGTTTGACCACTTTCAGTCCCTACAATTAAGCGTGATTGTTGTTCTTGGGATCTTGGTACGTTCCTCTTTCCTGATTACTAAGACATGTCTCCTTTCCTTCCTTCTATCTGGAGCATTCCCTCCCATATTTCCATGATGTCTCGACGTGTGTCCCTTTCAAATCAACGGTCACGATTTTCTTCAATAATTCGGACTTCGGGAATTTCAAATCCTAACTTCACTTTCTCCCATAATTCTTTCACTTGGAATTCACGATATGCCAAAGCGCGACTCTCACAGATCGAAGAATATGATTAGACTCAGCTCTTCAGGTTTCGAGAGTTTCAAACTTGAAGATTAACTTTGGCTATTCGAGCTTCGTGAGTTTCGGCCCCCGAAAACTCACCTCCTGCCAGAGTTTTTTCACCCAAAGTCAATGATCTGTCGACATGTGACTCCCATAGATTGATGCCTATAAATCGCTTAGGCTCTTCGAAAATTTCACTTCCTCCTTGTCTACGAAATATCTGAAGTGCTTCCACTCCACAGTTGTAGATCTAACGCCACCTGTCCCTCTTGATGATGAACAGTCCCTAATCACTTTAGGACTTCAGGACTTCGATAGTCTACTCTCCTGTAGACACCAAGAGACTTAAAAGTCACGCACTTTGCCTAGATCCAACGATTTGGAATGATCTCACTCCCTCTTGGATGGATCTTGACCGATAACTCGTGAAATCTTCAGAGCTTCACTCCTTTGAAGATTTGTCTTCACTATCCCTTCTGATCTTGATTCCTTTGAGGATTTTTATTCTCCAATGCCCTCCTTTAATTTCTAGAATCTTGACAAACTTAGATCGAAGGATTTCTTTGAAATAAACTCTTCCCGCCCTCCTTGCGCTTCTTTGTCCTGGTTCTTCAACACTTAGTCGTTGTTTGATTTTGTGCACTCCTTGCACTTGGTCTAAGTTTCTATCATTCCTTTCTGAAGTCCTCAGAGTCAATTCAAGACTTTGTCTATGCATTCCTTGCATATGAGATGCACTCCTTGCATACGATTTTTGAGAAGAGAGACGATTGAAACTTATCCAGTTCATCAAAAACTCCATATGATCAAGAATAGACAATCATACATAAGCAAAATTAACTAAAACACATACAAACTATATCATTCACTCAATCACACATCAAAAGGAACATTGTCCAAGGAATTCGAAAAATCTATTCATCCATAAAATAAATTACATAGTATTACAGTTCTTCACTACATCTTTCTTCTTTTCCTATATGCTACTCTGCTCTACTTTTCTCTACCCTGCTCTACTCTCTCTAATACAATACAACAACAAATCTATGTAAGGAGTGGCTCCTTGAGCTCCTCTCGATCTTGTCTGCAACCTATCCTATCAGTTTCTAGTGGTTACCTACTTTGTCCCATTACAATAACCATCAGGCCTTCCACTCTCTATATACAACTCCTTACAATCGTAGAAGACTTTACAAACAAGATATATTTAAGAACATTGTTTCCAAAATATCTCAACAACTCGTTCATTTTATGAGTTAAATTTTGATTTGAAATTTTGTCATCCTGAGATGTCATATCTCTGCGATGCTCATACATCACCTACTACGACTACCTTCTTGACATTGAAGAATTATTTTTAGTGCATTCTTATCCCTCCAATGTTTGGCATATATATTGTCCTCTTACATTGGAAAAATATGTACTCAATGTTGTGGTCCATCTCCTCCTCGACTCTTCACAACTTCATCCATTCCAGTGAATGCACTACTCCTCACTACCAATAGTAGATGCTCTGCACTGCACTCAATTCTCTACACATCACTTCCTGGAAACATTTGTTCCTCATTGCCTAGCATGAATCATTCCTCTACAAAAAGGGTCAAGATGACAAGATATCTAATCTTGTAGGGGACTCTCAGGTAGAGTCATTCGAATTTAATTTATATAGGCATTTTCTGTAATGGATAATTGGGTTGACTCCACATGGGAACGCGAACTTTTCACCAAACCACCCAACATATCTAAGATCGTAGGGGACTCTCAAGTAGAGTCTATAAAAAACTTAACATCAACCTCACACAAATGAGACGAAGCTCACACAACTTGATTTCATCAAAGGAAACTAGGTACATTTATAATTATAGCACTCACCTATAAACCAAGAGATGAATCTTGTATTTGTGGATCTTATAATCTAAAATGAGATTCTAGGAGAACAAACTCTCGAATACAATGGAAAGACATTTCGAGATTATTATAACATCCCCATTTAATGGAGAAACATATTTTCTATGACACCTAACTTGCTTCTAAAAATTTCAAACTTAAGTTTACCAAGAGGCTTGGTAAAGATGTGAGCCACATTATCAGTGGTAGTACAATAGATCAAGTCAATTTCCTTTGAATGTATCTTTTCCCTTACACAATGATGTTGAATTTCAATATGCTTGGTTATGGCATGATAAATTGGGTTGTGTGCCAATTTAATAGAACTTTGATTGTCACATTTGAGAATAGTTGGCCCCATTTGTTTATTTTCAATATCTTCAATAATTTTCCTTAACCAAATAGCTTCACAAGTAGCATTGCATAGAGATGTGTACTCAGCTTCAGTTGACGATAAAGAAATAGTTGGTTGTTTCTTACTGCTCCATAACATGACTCATGTACCTATGTTGAATGCATTTCCTGAAGTTAATTTTCTGCCATCAGGATTTTCGGCCCAATCTGAATCAGAGTAACCTGTTAACTCAACATCATATTCATTAGTATATATAACACCAAAATTAACATTTCCTTTCAGATATTGAAGAAGTTTCTTCACATCTTTCCAATGACTATCTGAAGGCTTAGCCATGAACTGAATAAGGATGATGACTGAGTGTGCAATGTCTGGCCTTGTAGTGGTGAGGTAGTTCAAACTTTCCACCAACTGATGATATAAAGTACAATCTGCCTCTTTAGATCCATCTTCATTTTACAACTTTGCATTCTGTTCTAAGGGAGTTGACATAGCTTTTCATTCACTCATGTTGATCCTTTTAAGAATTTATTTTGTGTACTTACTTTGAGTGATCAATGTTTTACCAGACTCTCTCCAAACCTCAAGTCCTAGACAGTAATGCAATTCACCGAGGTCTTTCATTTCAATCCCTTGAGATAACTAAATTTTAATCTCTTCAATTATCTTACATGCACTCCCTGTAATAATGAGATCATCCACATATAAATATATTAAAGAAACATTTCCTTCTTCATATTTCTTAACGTATAGATTAGTATCATTCTTTCTTTTCACAAACCCATTCTGATAAAAGAAGGTATTTATCTTTACATACCATGATATCGGTGCCTGTTTCAAACCATATAATGCTTTCTTTAACCTACAGACTAGATGCTTCTGTCCCTTCTTGATAAACCCTTCAGGTTGAACGAAATAAACCTCTTCTTTTAAATCACCATTCAAAAAAGAAGATTTGACATCTAACTGATGTAACTTCCAATTATGTTTTGTAGCTAAGGTAATCAGTTCTCTAATTGCATTCAATTTAGCTACTGGTGCAAAAGTATCTTCATAATCAATTCCCCCCTTTTGTGAATATCCTTTTGCAACTAATATTGCCTTATATTCCTAAATACTACCATCTGCTTTAAATTTAGATTTATACAACCATTTTCTTCCAATAGGGACTTTGTTTTCAGGTAGCTCAACTAATTCCCATGTTTGATTTTTCATCATTCATAGCATTTCTCCATACTTCATGTTCTTTAACTTGATCATAGTTTACAGGTTCTACAACATTCATAACATGAGACATCAATGCATAGTCTCGATACCTTATAGGTGGTTGAGTTTGTCATGATGAACTTCTTGGTCCTTCACTGCTTTCATCTCGTCTTCTGCTCTGTGGTGACTCTTCTCCACTTGATGTATCCTGACTACTTGAAGTGTCAATACTGCTTTCATTTTGTTCTTGAACCTGTACCTGTACCTGTACCTGTTCCTGTTCCATTTTAACCATTGCATCTATTTTGACATGTTTATCACTATCATTATGCCAAGCGTCTGCATCATTCAGTGTATCAACTTTATCTTCATTCTCATGAAGCATCACATCTCTACTTGCAAACAATTTATGTGAACTGGGATCAAACAATTTGTATGCTTTTTTATCAGTACAATACCCAATAAAAATACACTTGATTGACTTTGCATCAAGTTTCCTTCTCTAATCCTTTGGAATATGGGCAAAGGCAATGGATCCAAATACTATTAAATGACTGACATTAGGTTTATAACCATAAAGAATCTCAAAAGGAGTTTGGAAATCTAATTTCTTAGTTGGACTACGCTTCTTGAAATAAACAACAATGTTAATGGCTTCTGCCCAAAAACCATTAGAAATGTTTTTACCTTCAAGCATACTGCGAGCATACTCCACCAGTGTTTTGTTCCACCTCTCAGCAACACCATTTTGTTGCGATGTATGAGGTACTGTAAACTGTTGTTTGATCCCATGAAATTTACAGTAACTTTTAAATGCACCTGATGTATATTTACCACCCTGATCAGATTTGAGAACTTTAATACATTTCCCTGTTTGTTTTTTCAGTCATACTTTTGAATTCTTTAAAGTACTTAGATACATCACTTTTACTCCTTATGAAATAGACCCATGTATATCTAGATCTATCATCAACAAAAATAAGAAAGTAGGAAGCACCACCAAGTGACCTAGTTTGCATAGGTCTGCATACATCAGTATGAATTAATTCAAGAGTGTTTGTTTGTCTTTTCTCTGTATGAACAAGAAACTCCTCTCTATGTTATTTACCAAGTGCACATGCTTCACATGGAAATTGATCATCCTTTATAGCATGAAGACCTTCTACCATATTTTTTCGTTGTAACAACATAAAATCATTGTAATTTAGGTGTCCATACCTATGGTGCCATAACTCTTATGTTGACATTGTTGTGGATGTCAATGCAACATGACGCTTCATTGTCACATCCAATTTATACAATCCTCCAACCCTGGTACCTGTGGAAACAACCCTGTAGTGATTCTGGACATCTTTCACAACACACCTCAACTTACCAAATTCCACTTTTAGATTATTATCAATGATAGTTGAAACATCTATCAAATTCTTTTTAATACCAGGAAAATACATCACATTATGAATCTGTCTCAATTGTCCATTAGGTAAGTTCACACTTATTACTCCATAGCCTTGGACCTTATGTGATATGTTATCTCCTAGGTAAATGTGTGTGCCATTAGTTTTCTCATAATATTCATCATACCATTATTTATTACAAGTCATATGAGTTGATGCACCAGAATCTATGAACCAAGCAATCTCATCATCGGTTTTAGCAGACAATGCAACTTCAGAAATAAACAATTTAAGATTTTTAAATCCATCATTAACTAAAGTGTCTCTATTCACAAAATTTCCATTATGCCTTCTGTGTCTCTGATTTGATTCATGATTCTTTCTTCTATAGCAATCTTTAGTGAGATGTCCAGGTTTTCCACAACTATCACATTCAATATTTCTCTTTACATAAGAATCATGATGTGTCATACCTTTCTTCTTTGCTTGAAACCAGCCTTTGTTCCTGTCCCATGGTTTCCCACGATATGATCCTTTGCCTCTTGCAATGAATGCCAAATCTGAGCCACTTGAATCCAGATCAAAACTCTTTATTCTCTCTTCCTCTTGAAGAAGAATCCTAGCCAATTCATCAAATGTAGGAGGTGTTTGTCTAGTTGAGACTGCTAAAATAAAGACTTTATATTCTTGGACTAAACCCTTCAAAGAAACAGTTACTAAATTGCTACTAGAAACTTTTTCACCAATGTCACCCTACTTATCACTTAAATCTTTAATTCTGGAAACAAAATTGTTTATGCTTTCATTGGCTTCCATTTTGATAGATAGTAGCTTAGTTTTTAAAAATAAAATGTGGTCTTCATTAGAAGTTTCAAACAAACCTTTCAGGACGTCCCAAGTCTCTTTAGAAGTCTTACAGTCCCTCATATGAGGAATGATGTTGTCCTTCACGGCCATGCACATCAACACTTTCGCTTTCATCTCTCGCCTATCCCAATCTAGAATTGAGGCAGCAACAGTTGGTTTGGGATCATCACCTTTGACAATCATCCATAAGCTATATGCCATCACTCTGATATTAAAAATCACATGAAATCTAAGAACACTATAAAATGTTCTTATGAATGGTTTAAAATAAAAATCCAAACCTAAATCCTTAAGTGTTTAAAATATTAGGATTAATACAGATCTATTCTAGTTTGTTAGTTGGGACAGATCTCTCATATATCAGGGACACTGTAAAATCCCCTTCTTCTTAAAAGTACCTGCAATATGAGAGATCTCTCAGATATCTGAGATATCTCTCAGATCTCTCATATATGAGGGCCACTGTAAAAAAAGAGAGATCATAAAAGTACCTGCAATATTTGTATCCATCACTTATTTCCCGTCTCTTTCTATAATCAACTTCAGATCATAATGAAAGTGAAACAACCATTTATATAGGGATAGAACTTGTAGTGGTGCACAGAGAAGTAGTAAAAATTAATAACATCACAGCTCATTCAACGGTGTGAATAAGATGACAAAGGGATAAAAAGACGTTGTAATGCCCATATATTTACAAACATCATTAAGTCTCATAAACATTTTACGAAATAAACTGAAACAATAACTTTCAAGCATAATATTGATTTTGTTAACAGAAACTTTAGTAGATTAGATTTATCATTACATACTGAATTCATGACAGAAATAAATAAATACATAACTTGACAAAGTACCTGGTTCTGATGCTAATTTATGTTGCATGTTGCCTTGCTGCACAGTCCAGTCCTGCCACAGGCACAAAAAATAACTGCCCAAAACTAATATCCACCCTGCCAACTAGGAAAACGACCTAGC
>SNQJ01S0036940.1:50141-104428 GCA_010110895.2 Picea sitchensis
GCCTATGTCTACGGGATTCCCGATCCCTGACTTTCTCCGGATCTGCGACACGTGTCCCTCAAATGGAACGGCTTCGATCGTATTGGGAAATCGCGGATCGCGATTTCATTGCGCAAGAGTTTCATGACTCCGGAAACCCCGATACGCCGATCTCCGACTCTGCGAGATCTACTGACATGCGTCCTGCACAATGGACGGTCCAGTTCCGATCGGGAAATCGCATATCACGATTTCAATACATAACGGTTCTATAATCCTCCTTATCTCTGATGGTAAACTCCCAACGCCTCTCAGACACTGACACGTGTCCTGCCGAGATCAACGGCGAGGATCCGTTCTCAGGATTTCGCAAAACCTCGATGACTCAGATTTCCCGATGACTCCTCCTATGCACGCTAGGGCTTAAAACTCATGCAAATTGTCTAAATCTAACAGCTAACGGGATTTCTAGGTGAGATCCGACGGCTCACATCCATTCTTCCGCGTAAAAGCCCGTTCCCAGGTCTTGCAATTATCTTCTTGCATTTTATTTAGTGTATTTCGTGTAGTTATTAAATTTTCCACTCTTCAAGCCTTCAATAGAAGTTTTCCCTCGACATTTTCGTCGATTTTAGGTGTCTATTCTACCCTAAAATTCATTGACAAGTAATCCTCAAAATAAAACTAAGTTATCATCTATGTTTCTCGTGCTAAATAGATTTATTCCTGTCGTTTTAAGGATAGTCATTTTGTGGAAGGTGATCCCTCCCATTATCCGGTTTGCTACCATTATTTTAAAGGGATTCCTTCAAATGTTCAGACTACAATTGTAGTGACCATATATGATCTAGTTGCAGGGTTCTACCTAAAACTGTTGCTTGCGATATATGAGCTTATTTTCCTGGGTTTCACGTAGGAGTATTATCCTAAGTGCATTTCCGTTATTGTTTCGGTCATAACAAATCAAACTGAACATGTTTTGCTTATAGTTGAAACGTGGCTGGAGTTAACACTCCGGGTTTCGGCCCTTAGGCTCCAGATTTCGAACTAAGAAGCTCTGATACAATATGTAATGCCCATATATTTACAAACATCATTAAGTATCATAAACATTTTACGAAATAAACTGAAACAATAACTTTCAAGCATAATATTGATTTTGTTAACAGAAACTTTAGTAGATTAGATTTATCATTAAATACTGAATTCATGGCAGAAAGAAATAAATACATAACTTGACAAAGTACCTGGTTCTGATGCTAATTTATGTTGCCTGCTGCCTTGCTGCACAGTCCAGTCCTGCCACAGGCACAAAAAATAACTGCCCAAAACTAATATCCACCCTGCCAACTAGGAAAACGACCTAGCTCCAGGATATCTATGGATATCCTGGCCCCCGTGCCCAAAACCTCCAGCCTCCTTCCATTAATATTTTATCTTCTCGGGACTATCAGGCTCCCTCTCTGCATACGCAACCCTCTTTCTTTCTTTTTTTAACATTTTCCTTTCATCTTTTAAACTTATTTCTCAAGTCATTAGATGTGATCTGTAGTTAGAGTATTACTTAAGTAATCACACCTATTTTCTTTAATTAATTTTTCTTTATAATTTTTAAGCATGTATCCAATTAGGGTCGTTACATACGCATAATATTTGTGGGAAAGATTCATCATTGTTGACGTTTCTTATTATGTTGATTATGTTGATTTGTCAACCTTTTGATGTTAATATTTTAGTAATCCTCGGCAAGATTATCATTGTTGACTTATATGTAAAAGGTTGTCTGGATTAAGTCGATTTATCAACCTTTTTAATTTAATATTTTAGTATTCCAAAGTTATGATGTTAAATAGAGGTTAATATTTTAAGATTATGATTTTAATATATGCCTTTTTGCAATGAATAAATGAATAAATAGAGAAATAAAAAAATTAATAACATTACGACTATTTAAAACTCTACTAAAAGGTTTGTTGATTTTTTTTAATTAAAGATAATTGTATAGAATGTCTTGATATATTAAGATTATTAACATTAAGAGGTGAATATATTATTACAGCAAAGTTAACATGTTAATATATACATTGGAATGTTTAAATACAAACTTTTGTTTTTAGTAACATTTCCATGTTAAAATACTAGTTTTTGAATCACATAATGTTATTATATGTATTTAATTATTCTCATGTTAAAATATTAGTTTTTCAACATTATTATGTCAACATATGAATTTGAATATTCATGTGTTAAAATTTTAGTTTTCCAACACTACCATGTTAATATATGCATTCCAATACATGAATTTGAATATTCCTCTATAAAAAAATTAGTTTTTCAATACTACCATGTTAATATACACATTCAAATATATGAATTTGAATATTCCTATGTTAAAATTTTAGTTTTCCAACATTACCATGTTAATATATACATTTCAATTTATGAATTTCAATACCCCTGTGTTAAAATTTTAGTTTTCCAACACTAACATGTTAATATGTACATTATAATATCTGATTTTGAATATTGATGTCTTGAAATTTTAGATTTCGAACACTACCATGTTAATATATTCATTATAATATATGAATTTGAATATTCCTGTGTTAAAATTTTAGTTTTCCAACACTACCATGTTAATATATACATTCCCATATATGAATTTGAATATTCCTGTGTTAAAATTTTAGTTTTCCAACACTAACATGTTAATATGTACATTATAGTATATTATTTTGAATATTCCTGTGTTAAAATTTTAGATTTCCAACACTACCATGTTAATATATTCATTATAATATATGAATTTGAATGTTGTGTTAAAATTTTAGTTTTCCAACACTACCATGTTAATATATACATTCCAATATATGAATTTGAATATTCCTGTGTTAAAATTTTAGTTTTGCAACACGACTATGTTGATATGCACATTATAATATATGATTTTGAATATTTATGTGTTAAAATTTTAGTTTTCCAACACTACCATGTTAATATATACATTATCATATATGATTTTGAATATTCTTGTGTTAAAATTTTAGTTTTTCAACACTATCATGTTAATATATACATTCCAATATATCATTTTGAATATTCGTGTGTTAAAATTTTAGCTTTCCAACACTACTTTGTTAATATATACATTCTAATATATGATTTTGAATATCCTTGTGTTAAAATTTCAGCTTTCCAACACTACCATGTTAATATATACATTCCAATATATGATTTTGAATATCCTTGTGTTAAAATTTTAGTTTTCCAACACTACCATGTTAATATATATATTACAATATATGAATTTGAATATTCATGCGTTAAAATTTTAATTTTCCAACACTACCATGTTAATATATACATTCCAATATATATTTTTTTTCCACGAGAAAAATACTCTTTATATTCAAAAGGATATAAAAATTTACATAGACCGAACATACAACAGGTTGCTCTCTTTGGAAGAAAAGCAAAAACGCCTGAAAACTTTTCAAGACTGTCAAGACTTGCAGCTCCGATTCTTATCAAAGACGCTTCCAATCAAGATTGACATCTCAGAATCATGACTATAATTGCTTTCGATCAATGAATTTTAGACCCAAGGTGACAAAGACAAGTCAAATCTTAATCTTGTTTGTAAGACCTTCATTGCCATCCTCCCAAACAACAAAGTAGATATGGCCCGAAGGAAGAAGCAAAAAGTTTTTTGATAAGGTATCCACCTCGCTGTTTTCTTCTCGAAAGATGTGTTTGAAAGCGATATTTTTGTACAACAAAGCTGCTTCTTTGGTTCTCTCTTTCTAGCTTCCGAGAACTGCTACGTGGAAGTCAACGAGACCATTTAACCAGTCGATGATCAGTTTAGAGTCTCCAAGAAGTATCATGTCTTCGGTGTATCTGCTTGCCAAAACTAGAGAAACCCAAGCACCTAAAAGCTTTGCCTTTGTATTAGATCTGTTTCCGCAGTTCATGGTCCAACGAATACTGGAATGAGAGTTTAAGACAATTTTCCCCCCAGCTCTGCAAAGTTCACCTCCTTGTTGAGAGGCTCCGTCAAACGAGGCCACTGTTCTATCAGTAGGGATAATAAAGGAAAGTCGACTGGTGGGCAATGCCTTTATCACCGGTCTGTTGTTTGATGCTTCCGTAATAAAATAGTTTTTGATACTAATAGAAGAAGGAGTCCTCTCTTGAAAAATTTCTTCATTTCTAGCTTTCCAAACACACCAGCAGAGATGGATAAGGATCAAATTATGTGTGTTGTTTTCCTTGAACCAGATGCGCAAACAGTCTTGAATGTTGGAGCCTGACCAAGGAAAGATGATCTTCAACGCAGATTTGAGGACTAACCAGATCGCTCGAACAAAGGGACAGTGGAAGAACACATGGAGCATAGATTCGTTGGCCGTCTTGCAGAGAATACAACGGCTCGGTCTCTCCCAGCCACGAGCTTGTAGCTTATCCCACATTAGCAATTTGTTTTCAGTCAGGATTCATGCAAAAAGTTTAAGTTTCAAGGGGTAGTCATCTTTCCAAATTCTCAGTCTCTAGCTGTCTTTAATAGGTTTCTAGCAACCTAAAGTCAAAGCACGATATACATTTTTTACCTTGAGCTGTCTCGAGCCATCTCCTCCCATCCAGCTAATAGAATCTAGTTTCTTTTGAAATCTCAGGCCCGATTCTTTGATGGTCATGATGACGCCATCCCATTCGGATAGAATCTCAAGCTCAAGTTGAAGATCTGATCCACTGAGCCAAGAGTCTCCAAACGGACCATCTGATGTCTGATAGCAACATTGCTTCAAAAAGATAATATTTTTAGCTTGTAGGTGCGCTAGAAGAGGGGGTGAGAGTAAGACTTTACTCCCCAATCCAAGGAAGCTATCTCTGCCGACTTCAATTAGGCAGTCATTACCCGGATTCCACAAGATCCATTGTAAAAGAACCAGAAGGGAGGAAAGGAGATGGTTCTAGATTCGAGAACCTTTTGTGGGGATGCCTGTGGAAAATCTGATCCATAGATGAACCAGGAGTTGACGGAGATACTTTGATGAGATAACTCTGTTCCACAATCCCGGTTTTGTTAGAATTCTCCATAGAGTACTTGCCGTGAGCGCTTTATAAAAAAGGGGGATATTTTCGAGGCCCCAACCTCCCAACGGCTTTGGTTTTGATAACACCTCCCATTTGATGAGATGAAAGCCCTTGCTCTTTCTACTGCCCGACCAAAGGAATGAGAAGATGAGTTGACGAAGAGAAATCAAAATCGTTGCCGGGATATGAGCTGAAGCCATCCAATAAACTGGGATACTTTCTAGAACAACCTTTATCAGGACATATCTTCCTCCCATGGATACATTCCAATATATGAATTTGAATACTCTTGTGTTAAAATTTTAGTCTTCTAACACTAGCATGTTAATATATACATTCGAATATATGAATTTGAATATTCACATGTTAAAATTTCAGTCTTTTAACACTAGCATGTTAATATATACATTTCAATATATGAATTTGAATATTCCTGTGTCAAAATTTTAGTCTTCTAACACTAGCATGTTAATATATACATTTCAATATATGAATTTAAATATTCCAATGTTAAAACTTTACTTTCCCAACACTACCATGTTAATATATACATTTCTAATACGTAAAAGTTAATTTGTTCCCATAGCAATCCAACTTAGTATCCAAATAATGATGTTAATATATTCATGTAATTTATAATTGAGGCTATTGGGATTGTCTTCATTTATCAAACATTTTAAGGTTAGTATTTTAGTAATCCAAGGTTATGATGTTAGTGAGGTTGTTTTGCTAAAGCTCATAGGTTAAAATCTTAGTTTTCCAATGTTATGATGTTAATACGGGAGTAATTCTTCTTAGTACCAATCACAAAGGAAAGATTAGTATATTTAAATAATATATTTTTTTAACTTGGAAATCGACAATTTTTGGTTAATAAATAAAAATATTACATTCTAAATATTTTTAAACCAAATTACCTTATATTAGTAGATTTAGAAATAAAAATATATCTTCATAAATCCAAAGAGAATGATATTATTCAATCATATTATTAGCTAACATTATCATAATTTTATGAAAAAAAAAACACTTTAAAACAATAGGCTTCCTATTCAAAACATCACACATGAAAAAGGAAGGCCATAGGATTTCATTTGGTCTCATCAAAAATTTAAAATCATTATAACTCCATATACCGACATAGGTATAAATAGTTGTTAGATTATACAACACTAGCAACACAAATTGTGCATCCTTCCAATTTTACAAATTGTGCATCCTAACAGTAGATGAGTTTTTCCAATGACTACCAATTTACCAAAGAAATTTCTTACTTATTTACCTCACGAGTGAAAAGAAACTTAAACCACATTTTTTCGATTGAGTCTAGGGTCCATTTAGGAATAAAAGCTATAGAATTCTAGTAAACTAGAATTGATTCCATCACAAATAGCTTGACCAAGGTTAAAATCTACCTCCAAACATGGACTACACCACTTATTAGCCCCTTGTTCAACAATTTCAATCAAACACTTCCAATTTGTCTTCCTATAGTCATTTGGTTTTAAATATAACCCTAGATACTTGAACCTTCCCTAAATGTATAACATCTGAAAAGGGAATATCTACATAGAGCTTCTATCATTTTCATCCTCCACCCCATAAAATTAAAATGTGATGGGCAATTTTTTCCTATTAAATTCAATACCTTAGGTATAAATTATAAATGAATAATTTCGTTTAGTTTTTGTATAACTCTTCTAGATCCATCAGAGAAAATAAATACATCATAAACATACAACAAGTGTGTGAGAAAAAATGTCCTTCCTAGTTTAATGATTCAAATGGATATTGGTGGACATCCACCTATCGTATTGATTCTGAATTGTTCCAAATATTGGCAATTATAATATTGTTCTTGAGGTCTTGAACTTATGGAATTTTTTTTAGGCATTTCCTTTGCATTTTTGTTAGTTGACATAGCCATGCATCAAATATCAACAACGATTGTTTGACCTTCCAAACACATAAAGCATGGATTAATATTTGTAACAATATAAAAAACACCCCAAATGGAGTTTGTACTCAAAAGTTACATCCCTAGGTGTAACATCCTGCCCTTCTCCACACTGAGCGAACTTATTCCTTGAGGACGCTTGTTTGCAAGTGATCCAGATTATTATACTATTAGGAATTTATTTTGATTATGATGTGTTTTGGGTTGATGACATGTTGTTTTGTTGCATTGACACAGAGAGGTGCTATTGACTCGGTTTTACTAAGTGTGTAGGATTTTGGACCTCGAGGATGCAAAGGCATCGATGGAACCCCTTGGACTCTGGATCGAGTCGGGGAGTGAACTAATGGAGTTTGATTGTTTTATATGTGACATTAGTGCATTTGATTATATGATATGATATGGATATATTTCTGACATTATTCGTTGATGATGCAGGCTGACGATAGCTTGCCGACAAGACTCACATGTGGAGTAGAGGGGTCACGCTCGAATACCAGAGATGTTGAGGGAGAGGTGTGGACAACAACCTTGCCACAACCTTCTATCATTCTCGTCGTGGCTCAAACTGTAGGTTAATGATTACTTAGTTTGAGAGGACCCACAATGCCATGAGGGAATACTGCGATAGTCACTCACGATGATTCTAAGGGGAGTGCAATAAGTCAAGGGCCTCATTCCTTAGAGGCCCTTAGTCTCCCACAAGATCACCTGGTGGAGTATTGACTCCAGGGGTTTTTTATGTCTACCAAGTCAGTCAAGAGGTGAGTGTCACCCTTGGAGCATGTCGTGCGTCTTAAAGGGAACGCCGCACAAGAAAAATGGAAAGAGGCGAGTTGCATACTTGGAACACGTGGTGTGTCCTGAAGGGCATGTCGTGCAAGAGAAACAAAAAGAGGCAAGTGGCACCCTTTGAGCACCTAGTATGTCCTGAAGGGCATGTCGCGTGGTTATTTAATAATTGGATAAACCTATATGGCTTTAGGACAAATAAAGTGTTAAGGAAGATTTGAAACCTTTTCCTAAAAAAATGTCGCCCAGCCTAAATTAAGGTCTAGGTCTAAATTTTACTAGTGATAAAATTTTATCTATATATATATATGTAATCTTCATTAATATTGTGACAAGAAGGGGGTAAGCAATTAAATTGATTTATAAAATCTTTTGGGATAAAATTAAAAAAGGGGAAATAATTGTTTTACTTATTATGCTAATAAAAAAATTATTCATTAGAAAGAAAAAGGGAAAAGGGTAAGTTTCTTCACTTGCCTTTTTGAGTTTAAATAAAAAGGGGAAAGAGGGAAATCTAAAATAATTAGGAAACTAGGAAAAATCAGGAAACATAAAAAGAAAAGGAAAACAGAAGGAAAAATTAGGAAGTCTAACTTATTAAGGTATCTAGCATTAAATAACCTTCTAAATTAAACTAAACTGGTAAATTAATAGTGGGGAAATTCATTAAAATCTGTAAGGAAATTTGGGGACACCTATGAGCGATTCTAGGAATGACTCTAGGTGGGTGAGGGAAATGAGGGTAATTAATTAATTAAATAAATTAGTTTTTGGAGGAATGAAGGGGATGGGTGACACATGTACCGGGAGGATTTTGGTGAATTAATTTATTAAACATTAAATAAAATGGGATTTTGGGAAAGTAACGGACTTCGAAACTCTATATAATGGAGGGAGGAAAATGATGATGGATCTCTTCTATTTGCATAATGTTATGCTACAGAAATCTATACTTGACAGACTTAGCTTGTGGGAGTTGGGATACCTAGCTCAGTAAGGAGTGGTAGATTGGACTTGCGAGGCGAGCTGGGAGCTAGTTGATTCTCTGGATAGTGTGTGTGGTCCCTTTGCGGCTCGGGGGGATAAGGGGTAATAAGAGTACCCCTAGTGTTGGCTGGGAGGTATTGGTGAAGTCTCATCGATCGACATGTGGGAGTTACACCAAGCGTGCTAGACATCAACTCAGAGCGGGCAATTGGGAAATGATACACTTTCTTTATTTTTGCATGATAGATTGTTAGTATGATTTATGCTTTTAGATCTGCATGTTTAATTGGGTAAGGAAAATGATTGTCTTAGCATTCTAGTTGATGACTGAATTTTTCCATAGCCTTTAGCTCGATGATTGATTGACTCGCATGGCATTCAATTCTAGGCATGTCTTGACAGCCCTGTAGTGTATTGATTTGTGATGGTTGTCATTTTTTTTCCATTTGTCCCTATCTCATCAGTCCTCACCTGAGAAGTCATCCAGGAGCCTAATCTACGTTCATCGCTTCAGTGTTAATAGACCTATGGATCTCAACGCCCTTGTTTTATGTTCGTGGATGATGAGCGAAGGACATTCCTAACAGTTGTATACCTTCGCTGTTTTTCCTTAGGTGATTATTTGTTTTGTGCCTTGATGCATTTAATTAACCCTGGAATTTGATTGATGGCGAAGTTTTCTTAAACTCGACATTTTTATTCTAGTTGTTGTCTCGTTTTATACCTCGTTTTTATATCTTCCTAGACATTCCTGCATTTTTATATTTCGTTTTGTTTCCCTGGTGATTGATACTTCTTCGGCTACACTTCGTTGACTCGGGGAAAAAATTTACCCAACAAACCTTTTTATTTTTGGTCAGTTGTTTGGATTGCCAGGTGCTTGACAAAGCTTCACACTTTTCATTCTAGACAACTAATGTGTGTTGGTTTAGAAGAATTTTTACTTCTGGGCGTTTTATTGGAATGGTTAAATCTCAACGCATTAACTTATTTGGATATCAAACCTCAACGAATTTTATGTTTGGATAGTTATAAATCAACGATTGGTGAACCATTCCCTGCTTTTATTTAAGGTGCTAGTTACAACGTTTTCCCCTCTGCAAATTAACAGATTTGAAGGAGAATTTACCTCTATCTTGACTGCGAAGCTACATGCTTTTTCGCTGAGAAGTTGCCCATTCTTTTTGTGATATTCCCTGATTTTCACAGCTTGTACTCTACATTGTTGAAAGCGCTTCATTGCAAGGTTATTTAGATATGCAAATTAGGTATCCATTCCTGCATTGAAAGCATTCTAATTAATATTGAAATTATTTATAATTCCTTTAAATGTATTCCTGCATTGTAATTACTATTGCTTTTAGTAAACCACGACCTTGATGTGACACCATTCCACTGAAATTGGTAACCACGACCTTGTTGTAATACCAACTCCTCTGCATTATGGATTACCATTTACTCAGACAGTGATATGGAATAACGAATTCCTCTACGACTGTAACTTGTAATTTTTGTAATGAAGCTGACAAAATCTATGCACATTATGAATGTGAATGCGATCGACAGTGTGTTGATTTCCATTTACTGATCTGAGCTACAAGATTTTAAGACTGCATTATTCCATAATTACTACTCTGCATTTTTACGTTTTTGTGTGAGTCATTACGATTTTACTACATGCATTTTTTGATTTCACATGACTGTGTGTGGCTACGAATTGCATGGCTGAGTCTGTGCCTGCGTGCGATTTACATTGTTGATTGTGTGCTTGTGTGTATGGTGGTGACTTTTATGGCTGCGTGTTATGCTCAGTCCCGAATTTGACTATCGCCTTATTGTAAGCAAGTATTCAAATGATTTTTTCAATTTTGTGCGTGTCATATCATGCTCACCGAATCACCACAATAGCGAATTCAAGATGGTAGTTTCCCAGTAATCATAATGATGAAGATTTATTGACTGCAGTATTCTCCAGGTATTGTCAAATTAAAGAAATTTTAGTGGTAGCCATGTAATAATTCCAGAAACCATGATGAGTGCGAAGTAATGATTATCCCCGTTGAAATTATTGTAGTTGGATTATACTGTTAAAAATATGTTTGTAGAAAAAGAGAGATTCACCGTCATCCTTTTTATTTATGTTGACCGGAATGGTATGATTTTGATTAGTATCTTTTAATCTTTAATTAAATAAAAGACTCATTGAGGGAAAATATGAATTATTAATCAATATCAGTAATAACTTTAAGGGTTACTTGACACATCAATAATTTATGTATTTGTTTATAATTTATTTGATTGATGTTTTAAGCAGTATTGAGTTTACCACAAGTTTAATATAAAAAAACTGAATTTGTCATAAATGTTCAAACCGCAACTCTGCAACATAATTATGATTCTATTTTAAAATCTATCTACAATTATAGTATTTATTAATATTAAATTGATACTTCGAGTATAATTGCAACAATTGGGGTGAGTGAAGATGATTTGATAAATTAAGAAGCCTACTACACCACACCCAACTTAAAATCCTATAATAACTATAGCATGGATTGAGAGTTAGGAATGGAATTAGGGATAAAATCCCTATTTATTATAAAAGAAACTAATTTTTATAGGAAGGGAAGGTATTGTAAGATGTAATGATGTAACGACTTTAATTGATGGATTTAGGATTTCACCTTAGTTATTTTTATAAGATATATAATAAGTTTCAGTAATAACACTTTATGTCACAACGAATGATTTATTTAATTATAGATTTTTTCAGGTGCCTAAAGGTGCCTTTCATGATAATAGTGTAAGTTACACTAGGTTCGGACCATCATTGATGCAATGACTTAATCATGTGGTTTAAGGCGAATTGTTTTTGGTGGTTGGTTTTAGTTTTTTTTCCACTCACGATGGCTTGCAAGAACCCATAAGTCCCTCGGGTAGTTGCACAATTTAATTTGAGGATGTCTTCTTACGTCTTGACGATCTGATATTGGGGTGTGTGGGTACAATCTTCTTGTCATCCTTTTGGTTTCCTTGCACGTAGGTTTTCCTTGAGTCCTAGTCTAGATAGAATGTGTTTACGCCGGGGTTATTGATGTGTCTATCATCTGGGGACGGCATGATTCTTGATCAGCGGATTATGGCACGCCCTATTGATAGCATCGAATGATAATTGGGATGGAGGCGAGGCCTTCTGTGTGAGTGTCGTCGAGCGTTGTAAGTTTTCTTTTGGCGCATGAGTTGAACGCCTTCATGCGTTTGGTTCGTGCGCCTTGAGGTTTTAGTCTTTTTCATCAAGGTCGTTGTGTCGGGGGGGGTGATGTTGTCCCTTAGATTGTAGGCGTGGTCATGTTGGCATCGGCTGGTAGTCATTGTCTCCTTGTTTTTCTACGCATGTTTGACCAATTTCTCTTGTGCCAGTGTGTGATTCATAGATGTGTGTTTCCTATTCGACAGGCATGGTGCTCTCTGTTAGGTGTGTTGTCTAGCTTTAATCATTGTTGTCATCCTGTCAAAAAAAGATTGCATGTTCTACTTCACTTGTAGTCGTAGCGAAGGGGTCATTACAATAAGAAGTTGACATAACAACTAGCTTCCATGGGGATGGCATTCCTTTTTCCACATCATTTCCTAGGATGTGGGTTGTAGATATTTAGGGTTTCTTAACTATAGGGAGTTATCCTTTACATTAAAAGTCAATGCTTGTCTCTTGTATTAATTTCTTGTGAACGAGCATAGCCAACACATCTATGTTAATATATGAGATACCATCATTCTATTTAGTTTGTGTTTCTTTGCATTTTAATATTTTTTTCTATTCCATTCATTAATATAATTTGAGTTTTATTTTACTAATCTTATTTCTACAATGTATCTATGTGTTTCGATTTATATATTTCCCTTAATTTCATTCTCTACATTATCGATATTAGTGATGTTAATGTAATATTTTTTTTGTTGTTTCTCGATGGATGTCCCCAATGAGGTCAAGCTCTAGGGAGTTGGGTCTCAAAATAACTAATATTGGAGAAGAACACTCTTCTTGGCACAAGGATCCTCCCATGGAAAAATAAATGAGATATGATAGAGTAGGACATCCTATCAATTTGTTTCTCAAGGAATCCCTTATTGGCACACTTATACTGACAGGAGGGAGGGGTAAGGGATATAGGACTATTTTTGTTTTCTTAATGCACAATAATTATTATTTTATTACTTTTCAAACAATAAGAAACTTACACAATCATACAATGCTTAGTACACAAATATTTTAATGTGGAAACCCAAATGGGAGAAAAATACAAAGCTTATCCTTATAAAATCATGTATGCATCAACATATTGTTAATTTGTTTGCAGGAACCAACCTGGATTAGACACCAACGTCCTCAACTGAGCACCAACTCAATAATTCCTCAAGGAACCAACCTATAGTTAAAACATTTGAAGGAACCAATATCTTAAGTTGAACACAAACTCAACAATTTATGTAGGCACCAACCCACAACTGTTACGTTTTTCGGAAGCAACCTATAGGATACACCAACCTCCTTAGACTATCAACAACATCACATCATCTCTTTGTTCCAAGCCTTCACCAGTATAAATCTTCTTCTCTGTCATTGTTTTCATAACACTCTCTCCCAATTATTAATCTACATGACTTCATATGTTAATTTGGCCTTGGACCTGCCAATCACCCTTATACATTCACATCATCTTCTATTCAATTCTCTAGCATATTTGGACCTTTGAGCCTCAAATATTTTCTTCAAAAATTCCCCGTCACCACTACACAAATAATCCACACATCCACTTGAATCTCATTTGGGAATTGTGATTTATACACTCCATCATCTCATGGACTTCTCCACTTACCCAAAAAATATGTCCATGGGGTCAGCTCTAGATCCTTTCTTTCTCCATTAAATCGGGCTACAACACTCCACATTTGACACAAACCCCTTATTTTTTCCCAACAATTTGTTTGCTCATCCCTTTGTACAAGAATTATTGCATTACTATTATCATATTGTCTTATTGATTTAAATATCAGACATTGATATTGTTCTCCGGTCATTAGCATACACAATATGGCTTCAATGATCATCAACCATTCAATCAATACATGGACTAAACATCCACAATAGATCTAATCTCTTTCCACCAAGACACACAACATTATTTTGATGCACGACAATCATTCAATATGAATATTCATTCGATCAAAATGGTTTATTTGTGATCGTGTTCACTAGTACCATCGGGTCTATCGGGTCCCTGACCTATGAGGATATCAGCCTATCGGCCTCTTGTTGGACCTCAAATTTCGTCATTGTCTGAGTATATTCATTGTAGGTATCACAGTCCACTCTGACTATCACTTCTTTGAAAAATGAAAAAGATCTATTGGTGGCATGAACTCAATGACTAATATTTGGAATGATGACCTAAAGGTATCCATTCCCAATTGGGACCACTCTCTTCCCACACAATCAAAACTTGACATGTGTCACTACTCAGGATAGGCTATTTTCCACACTAGCATCCTCATCACCCTAACTTCCAAGATGTCACAACACATCACTCTCCTTCCTCCTCGAAATGAATCATCATAGATCCAAGGAATTAGGTAGATAATCCGATGGATCTATGATCCTCAAATATTATCATCGTCATAATCAGTTCTCTATTCTTTGGGGTTGCTCCTTGAAATCAAGGAAAGTGATTAAAGATAGCTCCAAATCTTGAACATTCTTTTCTTCCAACTGCTGGAAACCTAGCTGGTAGGGAGAATATTCGTACGGATGAAATTATACAACTTGATAAACCTAATATTAAAAGAGTGAATGCTTTCATTATCCTTCATATGCAAGTGATTAAACCTCTTAAGATGTTCATAAGGGTTATCAAATTGCCCAAAAGTAGATGTAAACCAATAAGAAAGTTGAGAGCATATAGAGATGCATTCATCAAGTAGGTTGGAAAATAAGGAAGAATTATTACCCTAAAGGGAATTGATAAATAAGAGAATGCAGTTATCATTATCAGTGCTTCCAAGGATGGTACAAGCATTGGAAAATTCATGAAGGTGTTATTCCACTGTAACAACTCCATCCCCTAGGAACAAATGCAAATGTTGCTTGAATTTATTAGGCAAGGGATTAACCAGGTGAGAAAAATTTAAGGGGTTAGGCACAGACCATGGGGAATTATTTAGGTCTTCCTCAAATTCAAAAATCCCACACTTTTGAATGATGTTTGCAGGATTAGTTTTTGAAATCATAGGGTTACAACCCCTAAACAAACTTCTAATCAATTGAGACAATGAGGTCTAGAGAAGATAAATATAAGTTTGAAATAATTAAAACAAAACTAGGAAAGAACCATAGAACGTCCTCCCCAGTATGGTTGCCAAATTATGTTGATGTCGAGGGACTTATGAGTCCCTAACACTAATATTTTGACCTCCCATGTGACTAGGAGAGAAGAGATGAAAATGTTACCCTAGGTTTATAGCCCCAATGAGAAAACACTTTAAACTCTAGGTTGAGTCTCCTATAATTCAAAACCCATGCATGAATTCCTTTTCTTTGTACTTTTCAATATTTAATTTTATGTGTGTTATGATTTTTATTATTTTTGTATATTTTGACTCGTATAATATTTATTTACAAAAGAAATAAAAATAAACTAATTATTAGAGAAACAAATATTTATAAAAACTAAACAAAAGTGAATAATAACTTGTGTGTATTAATTGTTGCATGACAAAGTTAACCGATGAGTAAAAGAAAAATAAGGTGTTAATATTTAACCAACTAATCAAAAGAAAGGAAATTCATTTGTGTTTCTTTAATATTTATTGGTGTAAAAGAAATAAAAAAATAAACAAAAAAATATTCTAAATGTTGTTAAGGTAAAGAATGTAGACTTGTGTGAAACTTGAAAGATTTATTTTATTTTTCTTTAAAAAATTGTGTGAAATAACGAAAAAAAACAAAAAAAAAACAATATCAACAAAAATGATCTTTATTATTGAAACTTTCACACATTTCTCAGAATCTTGGAGCTTTCAAACCCTTAGTAAAATTTTAACTAGTCAAAATGATTTCTTCATGTATACTTAGAATATCCAAACACAAAGAAAAGACATGACTGAACAATGATCAATAAGTCTTCCATGTATTCAACCTGCTGCGAGATTATTTTCAATCCTTAGAAACGATCTTGTTGCCATTTTTATATAGACACAACTCCATTATAAAGAATAACCATTAAATCTGGTGCGTGCATCTTCAAATGATATATCCATGTCTATTTTCCTACTCACATACCATTGTACTTTTTCTTTCATCAATGAGAATTTAAATATTAATTGAGCTTGACGTATAGTAGCAAGAATCACCATGAATGGCTTCGTAGCATGAAGTGAAATAGTTTATGAAGTCAAGGTCGAACTTTGATCCATAGAAATTATCATGGAAACAATATAATATATTTTATTATCTCTTACTTTAGGCATGGGAGAAGAAACATGGCATATGTCATAACTAAAATTTAAATTATAAAACATATATTGAAAAAGTGATGCATATTGTTAAAAGATGACATGGTTAATGAAAAGTAAACATAAATAAATATACAATAATATATTTATTTTTGAAAATTTGGTACGGCATGAAAACTGTCAAACTTATAACCCAAAGTTTGGTAATCATGTTATATTTAGAGAAATAGAGGCATAGAAATAGAGGCATGCATGATATTTGGATGATAGAGTTATGAGCGTAAATATCATAAGGTTAAGAACATGATAAATGATAAAAAAAAGTGATAGGTAGAGGATCATGAAAATTCTACCAAGTATCATATTAGCCTCACCAAAAACTTGTAATGAACTTGTTTTCATTTGGATGAACTTCTCACTTTCCTAATATAATATATTAACTAATGATTATGGTCATTTGTTAGTTGATACATGTAATAAATTTTGGCACAGATGTGAAGCTTGCACAAATGAGCAGGTTGTAGATGTGTAGATGTGTTGATCAAGCTTATGTCTCGTGTAAAGTTTGAATACTTTTGAGACAAGTTTGGTATAGTTTGAAAGGACACCCCTCAAAAGGGGGAGTGATGTTGATGATATTATGGTAATCTGACCAACAACAGGTAGCTCAGTCAGGATTTTATATCCTAGGGGACTAATCATCTCTTGAAAGATCCCGAAGGTCCAATAAGGACAGTCTATCAGAGTACCTATGCATGTATATGGCAACTATGGTCAGTAGTGGTAGCTCCGTTAGGATTTTATATCCTAGCAAATCTTTTGAATCCTCGGAAGACCCCGAAGCTCCGATAAGGATGGTCTGTCAAAGTACCACATGGTATCTCCGTTAAGATTTTATATCCTAGAGAATCTTATGATTCTTGGGTAGATCCAAACGGTCTGGTAAGGACAGTATGTCAGAGTACCACAAAATGTTGTTGTTACAACTGCCTCATTCTATTGATATATGTTGAAGATGTTGTTATCTCAACCTCGTGTTGTTAATGTTGTCATCTCAACCTCGTGTTGATGGTCTTGTTATCTCAACCTCGTGTTGATGATTTTGTTGTCTTGTGAGATATTGATTATGGTGTTGTCTCAACCTCATGATGATGATGTTGTTTAAGCATCGTGCTGATGATGTTGATTGATTCAGCCTCGTGTATTTTATGATGTTGCACCAACATCGTGTTGTTGATGATGATGTACCAACCTCGTGTTGGTGAGATTGTTTTTTTAGCTTCATGCTATTGATGCTAGTGTTTCAGGTTCATGTTGACAATGACAACGACAATGATGACATTTCAGCTCCATGTTGTGAACGATGATGATGATGTTGTTCCATCTCCATACTGTGAACAATGACGATGACACTTCTCTAGCTCCATGCTGTGAACAAAGATGATATTGATGATGATAAAAACTTTTGATGATTTGTATATATGCAAGTCAGTGTTCCAAATGATGATTATGTTGTTGCAGTCTCTCTCTCTTGATGATGTTTTATTCGGTTAGGTCAGTAGAATACCCTTCTTGTTAACGGGGAGCATTGAAATATTGTAACTCCAAAGGATATTCTAATTATAATTAAGTTATTATCTTATAGATCAATTCCCCTTTTCTGGATTAATCATGTCGAGACTTATGTATGATCAAATCCCCTTTTTTTGATTGATCATGTCGGGACTTATGTATGAACAAATACCCTTTTGTGGATTGGTCAAACCATAGTTATATGGTGTTGTTTGTAACGTCGGCCCCTAGGGCTTAATAAAGTGGTTTTAACCACTAGTTGAAGAAGTTGGCCTTGCTTGGTGAAAAGATATAACCCCAGTGCCTATCATTCAGTATAAATAAGAGAGGACGATGTCTCATTCCAAATCTCACAAAAGTCACTCATCTAGTGTGCAAGTTTTGAAAGTACTTTCAGTTAGAAGAAGGAGAAGAGAGAGGCGCATGATTGGTCTTGGATATTATTGCTGGATTGGTATTTTATCTTGACATTGTATTGGCAATCTATATTAAGGAATTTTTTACTTGATATTCTCCCATGAGGACCTACCATGATTACGTAAGATAAATAATAATATATGGAATACATGAAGAAGTGATGCAAATACATAGAATTGTAATGAAAGACTATGAGTTGACTAAGATTCTAAATGTAAGAAATCAGATATGATACAGAATTAATTCACAACCAGTACTTAACAGACAGAGATGGATAGATTACCACAGAGTTCGAAATACTCAAGGAATAATTCTTGAAGGTTAATGGAAATTTAAACCCGCCGAGTCTGGTGACCGTTATATCAACAATCACGATATAATAGATAATAACATACCCCATCCAAGTTTAACCAAGCAAAGAATTAAGGAATATACAACTACAAATTAATTCGAAGAACTCCATAACTGTACGAGATATAGAGATAGTACCGGACCAAAGAAAACAAGTGGTTCTCCCAGACAATTATTCGGTGATACAAAATCAATGTCTAATACCGCAATATTATTATCTTTAAATCTCTGGAAAACATGCAGTTAAGGGGAATCTACCCAAAGAAAAACCCAGAAAATCGTTTATTTAAAAATTTAAAGAACAAAACTTATATAATGTTCAGACCTGATCGAGGCCTCTGGTCACTAACAGTCCGAACATCGGGGCACACAGAGGAAATTACATGCCAGTATAGATAGCATTGTAGCTATATCTAAAGGAACCCTCTTGCAAACCACAAAGAAGTATTATATTATATCAGGAGACAAAGATAATTTGTCTTCTTTAAGTAATGAAATTGTGAGGAAACCCGAGACGAGGTTGGCAGGCAGAGAATGAACACACTAAATATCTCTTGGGGATATCAATATAATACAACACTCTTACCTTTTGGAAAAGATTAGCCATTTCCGAACGACCTCTTTCAGTGAAGAACTCCATGAAACATTTGACGTTGTCCATACATCCTTAAATAGCAGACCCTATGGGTTAATATAATCATGTCGATATCATTTTTGTGTACAAGATGACCAATATTCATTGTGATGTTTTGATCACAATGTCTGGTTTGTCTTTAGACACTACCTTCTGTCTTCCATAAGTTAATTCTTTTTCATTACATGTAGTTTTGCTTATCTATTTAATAGTTACACCAAATCCCCAACTGTCTTCCATAAAATATTTCTTTTTTATTACATGTAGTTTTGCTTATCTATTTAATAGTTACACCAAATTCCCAATAGATAAGATGTAATTTTAACTACCTCTTTGAATAATAAAATGATAAAGTGTTAAATCTTGTATAATAAAAAATAACATTAATGATAAAGTGTTAAATCTTGTATAATAAAAATTAACATTTAATATAGGTCGAGGGAAACATGCTTAAGAAAGGAAGTTTAGGTGTTGATATTTAATATAACAGAAAGAGAAATTGTTTACAATTAGCTTACTAAGAAATTTCATGAAATAGATTTCCAAACAAATGTGCCTAAGTGAGAGGTCCATATGATGATATTTAGTATAGAATGTTTCAAACATGGTGAATCTATAAGTGAGCACCAAAATTTGAAAAACATTTGAAAAAAGGCGAAGGAACTTGAAAATATGAAAATAACTTTTAGAATGTACACATGGTCAAGATGAAAGTGGAAAGCCTTCGGAAAAATGAAATTAAGGGAGAAAACCCAAAACAATGAATGAAAGAGCAAATCATATTATTCAAAGGGAAATTAAAACACATGAAAGGTATTGTTCTCTGTATGATTTTTAAAAGCAACTTAATTGAATGAATCTCTATACATTATATTTAGTTGAACATTATTGTGTTTGCAATTAGATATTAGGAGAAGGTGTTCCTGGTAAATAAACATTCATATGACAAGTCATACAAGTCTAAAATAACTATCATCCCTAATTACCAATTTAAAACTTTTTAAACTCAACATTGAGTCAGCCAAACAGTATAGAAATAACAAAAAAACTCATATATATATATATATATATATATATATATATATATATATATATATATATATATTTCAATCAATCCATTATGAACCACATTCCATTAGAAAGCAACATATCACATATATATTATATAAATTTATATTTACAAAATTATTATCCATTATAAACATTAAATATTAAACTATTTAGGACAACTATATAGGCAGAATTATTACCCATTATAATCATTAAACTTATTATAACCATTAAACTAATTAAGACAACATTAACAAAATACCTTTAAAAACCAAATTATTTCCTCATGGAATGTGAATTTATGTGATGCACAATGGTAGCTACTCTTTATTTTTGCTATGAACATCCTCCAAATAGGCATGTCCTCCAGATCCATCTACCAAATCCTTCAAGTTTTGATATGTGTGGCCAACTCACGAGATCTACAAATTCATCGTTCCTAATTTCGTTCCCTTAGCTTATTCGACATAGTATTCATTTTAGCATTGTCTTGAGTAGAGTAACACTATTATATTATTTTTAAAATTAATTAAAAAAAAATTAAAAACTTTAATTTGATATTTCCAAATAAAGAAATGTACCAAAATAATTTGATATTTTGAAATAAACAAAAGTTTAAGAAAGTTTTTAACAATTTTTTAATGATTTAAAAAAAATTGATGTTTACAAATAAAAAAATATATCAAACATTTAACCAATTTAATCATCGAAATTTTAAGATATATAGATGTTTTTATTAATCTCTAATGATAAATTCAAGGTTAATATGGATCTTAATATAGAATACCTTGTTTACGGGATAAAATACCCTTTAATGTAAATATAAATATGCTTTTAAAATATATTTTGTGAAATGCATCAATACTAATTTTGTTTTACGAAATGTATCAATACAGATTTTGTAATTTATAATACTCTTAGTGAATGATAATAATATACTTCTGCTTTGTCTACTCATTCTGTGAGAAGCCTTTGATAGTAGAGTTGCTCCAAGAATTAATTTATAGAGAAATCAATATCTCTCTTTGAGGGTAGTCCTGGTACCTCCTTGAACACATCTTAAAAAACTTCCAGGACTGCATGATCATTCAAATTTGACACCTTAGCTTTAGGTGTCTCTTCCATATGTGCTGCAAATATTTTACACCATTTTTTGTAACATTTCTTCGGCTACAATGTTGAAATTTCTCTGATGGTTACTACCATGTGAATTCCCTTCACTTTCCTTAGGTTCCCATCCTCATCCAAGAAAGTAAATGCATTGTTATGATAGTCTAGGATAGCAAGATGTTGATTCAACCAATCTATCCCAATTAGACATTCATAAGAACCTAAAGGCAAGATGTTCAAATCTTCCCTGGTGTTCAGTCCATTCATGTCCATAAGACATGACTTAACCATCTCATTAACTTTTCTTTTAGATCTCGTAGCGAGTTGCACCAACCAAGATTTTTCATGCTTGCTTCTTGGAAAATGCAAACTTTCCACCATCTTAGGATCTATATAACTATGATTAGCTCCTGAATCAATTAAAATAACAATGGTTTGGTTGTTGATCATACCTTCCACTTCAATGATATGTGATAGATACTTTGCTTACTTATTTTCCAGGGCTGCATATATCCCTGGTACATTTCTACCCATGTCCTCCATTGTTTCAGCTTGTTGTACATTGTGAAAAATCCTCACTTTTCACCTCTGTGAGGACAATCTTTGAACATATGATATCCCTTACAACCCCAACATTGAATAGGTGGCTTCCCTGGAATTTGACCCCATGTCTCAATCATTCTGGGTTCTCTAAAAGTTGGTTGTACCTGAGTATTATTTCTGAATAATGGTGGGGTATTGCCCTTGTTCCTTTGATCCATCTTGAATTTATTTTTTTCCTCCCAAGCTTTTTAAAAAGTTGACCTTGATGTTTTCTAGTCATATAGGAATTTAGCTCACCTTATGGTCTCCTCCAACTTCTTAGGATCATCATACTATATTTTGTCACCGATAAATGATGGCAATCCACTCAAATACCTTTGAATCTTAACTGTCTCATCATTGATGAAAGAAACATAATTCAACAGTTCTAAAAATCTTCTCTCATATTCATATATGGTCATACTCCCAAGCTTAATATCAAAAAACTCTTTCATTTTCTTGTCATAGTATCTCTTACTCAAATATTTCTTCTCAAAATACTTCTTGAATTCCCTCCAAGTAACACTTTTCTCTTTAATGTATTTCACATGCACAAGTTGATCCTACCACATGGATGCATTTCCCTTGAGTTGATATATGGCAATTCTACCTTCTGCATGGGAAGAATAATTTAGCAATTGAAAATACTTTCTCATGTCCAACAACCATGTCTCTTTATCTTCATCCTTCTTGTGCTCACCCTCAAATGTAGGAAGCTTGTTTTGTTCATTTCTCTTCGTAGCTCATGCACCCTAGACCTATTATTATTCCTGACAGGGGATGGAATTGATTTGTTGTGTGCTATCTTATTGGAATTCCTTGGGGAGTGACAGTCATATCTGCTAACACATCTAGTTAATTTTTTCTCATTAGAAGACCTGTGACTTCCTGATTTACTTGAGCCACTCTCCTTATCCAATTTATTTTCTATTATGTTCAAGTTCTTCATTAACTTCATCTTGATGTCCTCTTAGTTCCCCTACGCTCTCATAACCCTTTCATTATCATCTTTATGGATTTGGACATACTTTTGTAAATTTTTAATGGTCTCTACGATATTCATGTTTTCATCCCTTCCTTCTCCATGTCCATTGGAGTTTGTTCCTTCAATGCCCAAATGGAAATCCATCCCTCTGATCTCATCTTTTTGGATATAAATCCCCTGTGCATATTCCATTCCTATGGAATCTATGTTGATCTTCATATGATATAATCTAGTTGTTAACTATGAAAAATGTGCGACCAACAAAACTTTGTCACGCTAACTGTTTCAACAATCTCATGAAAATATGAACCATTCTGGTTCAATAATATATTAAAATTATTTCTTCTGATTTACTAGAAAATTGAATTCACAGATCAATTTTATGGGTAAATATTTATATTCTACTATATGACACCTTTCCAATGCCTTCTCCCATGCTCAATTCCAAGTCTTGAGAAGAAAGTTATGGTTATTTGAAAATTGCACATTAATTTTTTGTTCATTCTTCAACTTGGAAAAATCTGTGTTGTAATTATACCTTTTTGCACCTCCTCCAATGTATTTTTCATAGGATCCCAATTGGGTTTCTTCATATACATACAGTCTGTCCAAGTTTCACCTCTTTCTGGTTTCTGGGCTGTTAGTTAGAACCTGTTGAAGTTCTAGGCCAAATCATGTTTTTGGTCTGGAATATTACATGTACCTTATATTCCATATTAAACATTTTTATCATGCCCATAAATTTAATTCATCTCTAGGAATGTATTCTATCGTTCAATATCTTTCCATTGATTTCTCCTACACCTATTTCTAATTCTGGAGGAGAAAGTTATGGTTCTTTGAAGTTAGTTGAGTCTTAAAATTTTCCCTCCACTATTTGTGTTGTAACTTTCTCATAAAAACTCAGTTTGATGAACAATCTAGCCCATTAAAAATATCTCTCTGAGATCTTTTATTTGAGTTGTAGAGACGTTGTTAAGGGCCTCAAAAACATGCTGCAAAAAATTCTAAAAATGCACTGCAAAAAAGATGACTTCAAACAGTATAAAATGTTGTGGAGATTTGTTTGTTTTCCGCTCTTGTTCACCCTGCAATTGACTTTGTGCGCATAAATTTCAACCTGTACACCCATATTTAGCATGTGCAACAACAACATAAGGTAAATGGTACTCCATGCACCTATAACCAGTGTGCATCACTTCTCTTTTACACCAATAAATGGTTCTTTCATTATTACCTGTTGCGCACAATTTTTGTATCGCGCACTGATATTCCATTCCCATTTCACTCTACACGTTGCACCATGACAAAGTTTAGTACGCCTCCACCACACACCAATACTTTGTGTGCACAATTAACTAAATTTTCGCGAGACAACATATACCCACATAGCGTGTGCACGAACAAAATTCCTATGTGCTCTGTCAATACTGCACACATCACACATGCCATTAGTAGACATGTGCATACCGCATGCACCTTACTATGCGTATGCACACCACGCTCCAGTATTACACATGCACCACTCAATACGCATCACACAATGCTAAATTTAGTGCACACACTCGCATGCCAATACTTTTCCACGCAGCGGAAGATTTTAGGGCATGCACCGACACGCCAATGTTTTTCCCGCGCAGTGCCAAAATTTAGTGCACCCACTCACACACTAATATTTTTTTGCACGATGCCCAATTTTAGTGCGCCCACCTACACACATTCATTTTTATGTGCATCAATTCCTCGTGAATTCCATTGTAGAAATTGGTGTTTTTTCCTCCATTCTTATCGTATACATTCTCCAACTATGAAATTTGTTCAATTTTACCCTGATAACACCAGTTCAACCTCTGTAACAACAAATCGTTGTGGTTTGACATTTCTGGAACAATTTTTTCCCAAACTCAAGTCACGAATTAAGAATTTTAATTACTAATCTCGCTCCAATTGTCATGGGTTCACTTGTAAGTTCAAATTCAACCAATTCTAGGCCTAAATTTGCTAGAACAAATATTAAATAAAGAATATCTCACCACATGGCCTAATCTATCAATTTTCATATGAATTTAACAATATAAATTGGGGCTTTTCCCAATTTCACAGAATTGTTGTTACTTGTTTTTCTATGGACTCTCTCTAGCTCGAAATTTGTCAACTTTGAAATAAATCCTCTATGAAAGTTCGCTTCAACTCAAATTGTTCGGCCCATCCGGGCTCAGTGTTGAAAACTGAAGCTCTGATACCATATTGTAACATCCCCAACCACCCAATCCAAGCCATGCTACTCCAGAAAATGTTTCCATTCTCTGCTCAACATATTGTAACACACCCAACATCCAACTAATCTATGCCACATAAATGTTTTTCAAACTGCATGTAATTAAAACATATACACACATAACTCTTGTGAAGATTTATATATAAAACGTAAACAGATAAAAACATTTTGTAAATGCACAAATTCATATTGAATAACAATAAACATATACATGCAACATATATAGGAAATATCCATAAATATAAACATAGTTATAACCACACATAGGATAACCCATAAAATTAAACACGTAAATAATAATCCAACATGTAAATTTATCACATGATCGACACTTATATTGGTAAGAATATCACCAACTGCGTGCATACCATCCATGAACCTCCCAGCCTTATACCACATTGTTCATCACTATCAATAGTGGGTCACCCCCAAGATTGGACTAAAATCCACTCGGGTAAAGAGATTCCTAACCAGGCTAATGATTCATAGACAACAAGAAATACTCCGTCATAGGTGCCAACTCAAACTAATATCCTATAGTCCATCATTCCCCACATGCTTGTCCCACCCTAGGAAGTGTGCCCCTTCTCTGCTCAATAGTCCTTCATCTACACCACTTCCTTTCCAGGCTTCAGAAACAGGTCGAGCAGGAAGTCTCAGAGCCCTGTAGTAACTGTTTAACACCTTTAGGAAATCAATTCACCAACAATTCTCTCACCCAAAGAGAAATTTCTCATGGGTCTGACAACTCGTCTCTTAAATATCCCACGGTCATGACAACCAGCTTCTTCCGTCCAACTCCCTAGCTAACTAGGTACACAAACATGTATGGCTATTGATACATATTTAGGTATAGTGAGATGAAGGTATCGAGGATATCTCCATGACTGTGTGAATGATGATGGAATCTTTAACTGGATTATTTAAGGAGAGTTAAAATGAACTAAGTCCCAACAATATGTATTCGTGTCCCCAACTTGACACTTGTCATGTTGGGAGCTACTTTGGCCCACTTGTCCCCATCCTTAGAACCTGGGATAAAATATTTTTTCTTACTTTATGATTTAAGGAATATTAATATAATATTCATTTTTGGCTTAAGCTCCCTAACTTAGCCATTTTCCTTAACTTTTAGCCTCCCCTTTCCCTAACTAGTGGAGTTTAGTCCCCCATAATATTTTATCATGGTCATTTTGCGTGCAACGATGTATTTTATATTAATGATGAGATATATACAAAAATAGGATCAATGGGCTTTAACATCTATGCTCTTCGACCTAATCATCACAAAACTGGCTCACCAGCCTATAAAACAAAACATATAGAAAAAGGCTCCCTGACCTCAAAATCACATGCACTTAAGTTGTTGTGTGAACTATCCTAGAATGTGAACACTTCATCATTTTACTATGCAATACATGGATGCACTATGCCATGAAAGTTGCATACAAAAATGATATCAAACAACTCACCATCTTAAGTACATTTTCATTTACATTAAAATTGGATTCGACCTAGGGATATTGTAACATCCCTGGCCACCAAGGCTAGGCCATGCTACTCTACAAAATATTTGCGTTCTCTTCTCAACATACTGTAACATACCCAACATCCAACTAAGTTATGTCACATAATTCTTTTTCGAACTGCATGCAATTAAAACATATACACATAGAACTCTTGCGGAAATTTATATATAAAATCTAAATATATAAAAACATTTTGTAAATGGATGGATTCATACTGAATAAAAGTAAACATATACATGTAGCATATACAAGAAATACCCATAAATATAAATAAAGTTATAACCACACATAGGATAACCCATAAAATTAAACACATAAATAATAATGCAACATGTAAATTTATCACACAATTCACACTTATCTTGGTAAGAATATCACCGACTACGTGTAGAAATTTCGCGAGCCTCCCAGCCTTAGACCACACTACTAATCACTCTCAGCAGTGGGTCACCCCCGAGATGGGACTAAACTCCACCTGGGTAAAGGGACTCCTAACTAGGCTAATGGTCCATACACAACATGAATGACTCTGTCACAGGTGTGTTGCCAGTCCAACATGTTTTAAACTTTCTATACCAAATAATAGTCTATGTAGCTGCCTAATTGGGGTTGTACATTTTTCTGTTCTTCATAAGCAATTTTCGAAATGACAATTGTAAGTGTTAGGTTTTTTCTATTGTCTTTGTTTTCATGTTTGGTTCATGACTGAAAGCATGAAAATGAAGCATTAAAACTTATGGCTGTATTACCACTCTATTTGAGAAGTTTATGAAAGGCAAAATGTCTCTACAGTTTTTATTAATGAAGCCTTGTTCCTTGCTATGAAGATTATTCTCTTTGTTTTGATTCATCAAATGTCAAGCATGCTTATGGATTGTTATTTGTATCAACAAAGGACCCTTTAATTTGAGCATTGATATGTTTTTGTGTGGTTCTTGGTCATATGTTCCCTCATCACTAGGTTTTGGTTTACAAGTTTCCGTCTCCCAAACTTTATGGTTGAACCCACTTTGTTGCGCACTCATTTTTATTTTAATGCTCTGGTCATGGCCTATACTATATGAGAGGTGGAAATACGATTACAGTCAGCCCATTATTTCGAAGCTTAGTCTTGGGCTTCGCAAAATCCCTCACATTCATTTCAAACAATGCCTATCTTTTTGTTATGAATTTTCTTCTCATATGCCATAGACTGTTGATGATTTTCGGGCTTGGAGTATGGCTCTGGTCTTCTCTGAGAAACCCTCCATACGCACTGTGTTTGGGTCATTTCTTGTCGATTTCCCATTTCCCTGGTTGTTAGAGTCGAACCTAACAACACTCAGACCCTGCTCCTATGCGATGATGCCAGGGAGGATCTCTAGGGTCACAGATGGCTCGTTTTCCTTGAGACATTCCAGGGTTTCAACCTATATACTTCTTAGGAATTCTCCCTCTCATTTGATAAATATAGAGCTAAGGTTGGGGACATTCAAATCAAATTCATAGAGGACATTTTAAGCCACGAAACGGGACTCCCTGCAAGAAGGCAGAAGTGGTTCAAGAATGCTAATGTAGAAGAGGTTCCATGGAGTATTTTATTTACATCTTGGAAGATCAATGGCTGTGACAAAGGTATGCCAGTCTCCTTACTGAAAACCCGATGGCATGGTCTCCTTGCAGTGTTGAAACAATTTGTCACATGTGAAGGCCGTTTTGGTTTTGTGTTTCTTTATCACCTGCCTCTGCTCATGAATTTCATAGGGTTTCCTTTAAACATGCTTTATTATCGGTGGAGGAGCCTGTACAAAATGGATAAGAGGTATAAAAAGAAATTCTTGGATTCAATCCTTTTCCACCATGGTTTAATAAAAATTATGCTTCCACACCAATTGAGGTTGCAGAATGATGATTGGGATTCATTTTTAACTAGAAATGGTTTCACTAACCCCAATGTTGAAAAGGTAGATAAACCTGTAATTGAGGAAACCATATTCTATCCTAGACTTCCCCCCTCATCTACCCAGGCCTGTTTTATAGCCACCCACAGTAAGCCTTTACCCAACCCAAAAGTTGTCGAGCAAGCCCATGAGCAAGTTACACAGCCTAACGTCTCTGTTAAGAATGCAAATAGACCTATAAGAAAGGCATCTAAAGGTGATGTTGATTTGGATTTTAAGAATAAGAGAGATGGAAGGTTGATTTCGAGGAAGTTGTGAAACAAAAAAAACCCTCATGTGAGCTTGATCAAGATGATCGAGATCCATGAAGGTTTGGATTCTGAGATTGATGGATTACTTGTTGAAGAAGACCCTCTTTCTTTTCAAACAAACCTCAACCAGTCTTACAACTTCGTAGATAATCTATCGCCTTGTCTGAAACATAGTGAAGGGCTTCCTGGTATCAAGTTGGGTAACAAATATATAGTCCATGTTGGGTACATTCCAGTTCACGACCGTGGTTATTCCCAAGGGACTGTCGCACAGTCACAATGTGAAGCTTGCCTATTCTGGATTGACAAGTACTACACCGATATACCTATTTTAGAGTCGTAGATTAAAGATCTTATTGATCAGGTCGGTGCCTTAACAAATGAAAATCATAGGCTCGAGTCTGTCATTCAAAGAAAAGGGAAATGCATAAAAACTACAGGGAATGTGATATTAAAAAATGTTGAGACTACAACAACAATAATAAATTATGAGATCATATGATATGATTTGATTTTACAATTAGAGGTAATATTTCTTTTATCTTAAAATAGGGTTATTCATTAAATAAATTATATTGTTTTTTTCATTGAATAAATTGGATTTCATTACTAAAATAAACTAGCTACAAAATTAGTAGATTCTATAGCCAGTCTATTCTAATTTGAAATTTGCAAAATAATGGTTAAATATATATCTAAGTTTCTCTATTTTTTCTTTTCTTTTCATGATATCTAGGAGTTTGTGGTGACCAACTGATTTGAATCATTTTTGGGGCTTGTTAGCCATATCTATGATACATTTTTGTATAAACAGGAATAAACTTTTTTATGTTTTGAAGATTTAGTATGATCTGGGCGGTTATATCCCCCCTCTATTTTTGTAATCTATATCTAATCTTAGAAGATAAGATAGTTACCTTTCTGAAGGCTTTAAAAAATCATTATTTTTGTAATCAAGACATCTTTGCCTGAGGCTGAAGGTGGACAACTTATGCACGAATTTGGACGAAATATATGTTTACATTTCTACTTTAGCTATCTGTAAATGTTTTTTTCGTTTATGATTTGTTTATCTTGATAATTCGATAATTGTTGATAGCTTTTGTGTTCACAAATTATTATGTCATCAAGATGGTTTCTTTAATACAATCCACATTTTGATGCTTCAGATATATAAAAATAGTGATCGATCATTCAATTCAAATGATAAGGTTTATCTTTAATTTTGTTGAATGACTAAAAGTAGGTTGTTACAGTTAAATTTATCTTATGTGTAATTGCTTGCAGTCACAAATATCACGGTTATTATTTGTGTCTTATCATTATATCATTAAAATCCAGCAGTCAATATACTGTTTAGCATTTATTCTGAACAACGTAAAGGTTCACTGCAGATTTATCTCGTGGATAGACTGGATGGACGATTTATGATCATACAGACGTCGGATGCATGTTGATCAACTCATTAATAGGTTAGTTTGTTTCCTTTATTTGTTTGTTTATTTTCGAAACTCTTATATGTTTTCTGGTTTTCATCGTCTACATATTCTTCTTCCATAGTATTTTTTATATTTAATCTTATGGGTAAATAGAGATAAAAAAAAAAAAAAATAGTTTATTTTGTTTTCTTTATCTACTTTCATCAAAAGAGCCATCTTTTCATTGATTTTTGTGAGTTCAGATTAAAACTCATAAATTGTATAATATGCACATAAATTAGAGAAACAAATATGTTGTGTAAATATTATTTAAAATAAGTTGTATATATATATATATATATATATATATATATATTAGTACATAGTAATTAGTTAACTATTTTATTTATTTATTTGTTTCTTTTAGGACTTTAGATTGGCCAACAGATCCATTAAATCCGTCAGAGTGAGTCATGCCAAACGACTTGGGTTAATTAGACAACTTTGGACCAAACTCTCTCTTCCAATTGACGAATGGTCAATTTTGTCCATCAACAAATGGCACTAGAAGGAGGGCATGAACACTATTGATGGCACGTGGAGATCGAAAGACTCATCCTCCACACACCCTCTCACCTATAGTAACAATAAATCGTTCTAACGACAGCATTGTCTCTCAAACAGTAACCAGATCAAACAAAAATCCACATATTACCGTTGAACCAGTAACACCAAACCCCCTGGGGTCCGTCGTTCAAGAAATTGTTCGTCAATCACTTCTAAGGACACATGGTCCTTTGGACCATATTAGACAAGTAGGTCATCCATTAAATCAACCACTAGAGTTCTTTGATATTAGAGAGAAACTTGAAGGCACTGGTCTTACCCTAAATCCTACGGATCCAGATCAAATCCTCACTCCTGCAGCTGGAGGATCTGGTATCCCACCATCACCATTGCCTTCATCTCCCTCCTCTTCAAGAAAAGAGTCATCGGACGAAGGTAGTTCTTCATATTAGCCTTTGACACCACCCACACCTATGGAAAATCCATAAAATCCCACCAGACCTTAGCAAGATCAAGATGTTGTGGCTATACCTGGACCCCAACATTCTTTGCCTAAACATCTAGAGAAATGGCTCCCTAAATTTGATCCATATTCCAAGCAAATCACTGAGGATCATATAAAAAAATTCATGCCAGCCATTAGACTCCAAAGCGTAGAACACAAATACATAGTATGTAGAATTTTTCCATACAAATTTGAAGGCAATGCCTCTAGCTGGTATTTTACCCAACAACCCCACACCATTGTATCTTGGAATAGATTCGAATCTTTTTTCTTTGAGAAATTCAGAGACAACAAATCTCTCGAAGTCTTAGTCATGGAACTTTCCAGTTTAAATATGAACCCCAACGAAAAAAATAAAAGACTTTAATCAAATGTTTCTAACATTAAAGAATCGAATCCCCACTGATTCAATGCCTACTGAAAATCTTATTGTCACATACTACACCAAAGCTCTGCATCAGAACATAGCAATATGGGTAAAAAGGTCTAAGAAAGAAACATTATCAGAATCCTTCGAGGAGGAAAGCCAAATTGAGAAACATATTCTCAGCCTAAAGGAAAATATCTGTAATGAGGAAAAGATTACCCCATCTTCCAAGAATAAAATAGAAATTTTTCCTAGACCTTCCCAAACCAAAACTCAATCAGACGGTTCAGATCTAGAAAGTTTACATAAGGTTGTTCAGAAGTTGTCAAATCTAGTTATAGATTTAAGAAGATCAGCTGAATAATATTCTTCAAGCAAAGGGTCTTACAAACCTCCTTTCAGAAATCCTTTTCCCACAAACCAGCCTAATTTAAATCCTAAAGGCCTAAATATAGAAAGATTACAGTTTGCTATCCAAACAATTTTGGAAGCACATGATAATTTAGTTCCCCTCGAGATTTTTGAAGATGTGGTTGAACAAGAAATAGTGGAAGAGGACGAATCCTCTCCCAACATGTTCGGGCATTTTTCGAATAGTATCTTTCAAGATAAATTTGAAATAGTGAATCCTTACAATACCAGAGGAAAAATAGAGAATAAATCCTCTTTTGAAATTGGAACTAATGCAGCTCAAAAACAATCTAAACAAATTGAAACTAAACTGAATCAAGCAACTCCAAGTTTAGAATATGATTTGATTGAGGATGTCAAAAGACTTAAAGCTAATATTTCTATTTATGAATTATTGAAATTTTCTTTTCTTCTACAAAAGATGCTTCAAAATATTGCAGAAAACAGCAAAAACAACAATCTGAACAGCAACAAATTTGCAGAAAACATTCCTAAAACACCTCAAAAGGTCTTTGTTAAAAAAACACTAGAATCCTCTGATAAAAGAGACCTTGTTGTAAAAAGTGTAACAAATGTAGATAAAATAGTTCCAGGGGCTACGACTAAAAACTAACAAACTTCTGTTGTTGATACTCGCAGAAATGTCCCACCATTTTTGTTGACTTTTGAAATTTTCAATAAGAATGTACATAATTGTATGGTAGATTCTGGTGCATCGTCAAATTTAATGCCTTGGTCTGTCTGCCAAAAAATCAATGCTGAAGTTCAACCTTCGAGTTTGAAAATTATTCAGCTTGATCAAACCAGTGTTAAGGTAATAGGTGAATTAAAAAATATCCTTATCAGATTATCATCTAATCCTAAAGTCCACCAGATTATTGATATTATTGTTGTTGATATCCCTGAAGTATATAGCTTATTTTTAAGTAGGTATTGGTCCGAACAGCTGCATGGTTACTTTGCGACAGATTGGTCTCATTTGTGGCTACCAGAGAATGGAAATCCTAACAAAATCAAGATCAATCATGAGCGTTACCTCAAGATTACAATAATTGATTTAAATGATCCTAATGAACCATTCACTGCTTTCGCCAATTCACCCAAAATGCAGGGGATGAACACCTTTTTCGGCAACTTCATGGCTAAAACTTCTACCATTACTAACCCAGAACAGTAGTCTTAACTCATGACATGCACACATTCAACAGTTCTATCTAAGGTGATACATACAACTAATGAGAATCATATTTTCTCTCTTTACTTCAGTGGATCCAAATCTAAAGAAGGAGTCAGCACAGGATGTATGCTCATTGATCCAGTGAGTAACAAAACATTGATCACTTGTCGATTAGAATTTGAATGCACAAACAATACAGTCAAATATGAGGCACTCCTGCAAGGTCTCAGAAAGGCACTTGATTTGAGAGTTCAAAATTTAATGGTTTTTGGTGATTCAGAAATTGTGGTCAAACAGGTACGAAATTCCATTCATTTCCTATCTCCACACCTGAAAAGATATCAAACTGAGGTATGGAATCTAATGAACAAATTTTCTGCAATTAACATTAATTTTGTTCCAAGATTGAATAATTTTGAGGTTGACTTGTTGGCTAATGTCACTTCTAAACTTTTTACTGCAGAAGGCCTTTCTCCAAACGTGTTTTCTGTCGAGTTGTTTTTCAAACCATCTATCCCGGACAACATCACTAATTGGAGAGTTTTCAATGACGATCAATAGATCATCAGTTTCTTGCACATGGAAGATACTTTCCAAGGTGCAGTTATTGATGAAGGTACTCATGACGAAGACCTTCACAATTTTATGGTAATATCAGACCCAAGATCTCCGGAATCAACATCGGATCTGGTAAATTCTATCCCAAAATCTGTGGTAAGATTAGAAAATTTTTATGATTTGCATGATAAATTCAGAAAATTAGTAAATTGTAAAACGAATAGTTCTTCCTTGATCCATGAAAAGGTAAATCTAGGAGCTAAAGATAACCCACAATGCATCAATTTGGGAGTGAGATGTTTTGAGCAAGAAAAGTCAACATTCATTAAGTTGTTTAAGGAATTTAAGGATGTCTTTTCTTGGACATATGATGATTTAAAAACATTCAATCCTAACATCATACAACACATTATTCCCATGAAAACCCAGACTCAACCTTTTCAATAGAGGTTGATAAAGATGCGCCTGAAACTTGAACCAATGGTCAAGAAGGAACTAAACAAACTATTGAATGCTAAAATAATCTTCCTGGTGAGACATACACAGTGGGTCCCTAACCTTGTCCCTGTAAGGAAAAAAAAGTGGCAAAATATGACTATGTGTCGATTTCCGAAATTTAAACTAAGTGTCTGATAAAGACAACTACCATGTTCCTCCCACAGATTCTCCAACAGGTATCCAGTTCTAAAATATTATCACTGCTGGATGGTTTTTCAGGGTATAACCAAGTCGTTATGTCTCCCCCAGACCAGCTGAAAACCACTTTCCGTACTCCATGGGGTACCTATGCTTATAGAAAAATGCCCTTTGGGCTTATAAATTACGGTGCCACTTTACAGAGAGCGATGGATATTGCTTTTTGCAGTCTAATCAATCAATCTATAGTAGTCTATTTAGATGATGTCAGTGTCTTCTCAAAGAATAAAGGAGATCATTTAGCTCATCTAATATCTGTTCTACAATGATATCATAAATACAACATCTCTCTAAATTCCAAAAAAATTGTCTTTGTAGTGGAACAAGGCAAGCTGCTTAGATTCATTGTATCCAATGAAGGGATGACCATTGACCCTGAAAGGACTCAAGTCATTTCAAAACTTCCCCCCCCTCTTCCAAAAAGTCTATGCAATCTTTTTTAGGTCATATAAATTTTGTTAGAAGGTTTGTCCTGAGTTTGTTAGAAATGGTCATGCCATTACAAAACTTAATAAAAAAGGATGTGCAATACCATTAGGGACCTCTAGAAAGTCAATCTTTTGACTCAATAAAAAATGCCATAGTGGAGGCTCCATCCCTAATGAGCCCTGACTTTTCACGAGATTTCACTCTCTACACATTTGCCTCTAATCAGTCTTATGCCATTGTGCTAACCCAAAAGAATGTTGAAAACAACGAAGTTCCTATTTCCTTTATGAGCTCAGCCTTTAAGGGAGCAGAGCTTAATTACCCAGCAGTATATCAACAGGCTTATGTTGTTTTTAAAGAAGTAAAACATTTTCGATCTTATCAACTGAAATCTAGGAGAAAAGTCATTGTTCTTTGCCCTGATGTCAGAAATTTTTTAGTACAGAAAGAACTAGGCGAGAAACAGGCAAACAGTGTCACATCCTTACAAGAATATGACCTCGAGATCACTCCAGGAAAAATTGTTAGAGGCCAAGGTTTATGTAAATTGGTTGTTGATTCAACTATAGAACAACATAATCAAACCGATATGTTAATTTAAGATCAACATAATCAAAATCAAATATGTTGTGTACAAAATCCTACAAGTCCTTGGTACGATGACATCAAGTTTTATCTAATACATAGATCAACTCCCTGTCACTTTGATCCAAAAAAGAGGAGAGTGTTGAGATTAAAATCTGCACCTTTCCAGCTGGTGAATGGTATTTTATTTTGCCAAAATTTTGATGGAATACTTATGCATTGTCTGGCAAAAGATGAAGTAGATAAAGTCATATCAGAATTACATGCAGGGGAAGCTAGTGGGTATTTCAGTGGAGATACCACTACCCATAAAGTATTAAGGCCAGGGTATTACTGGCCCACCCTTTTCAAATATGTCCATGCGTTATGCTGCAAGTGTGTAATCTGTCAAAAGGATTTTGGATGAGTACAAAAGTCAGCATTCCCACTGCAACTTGTCTCGCTAGATTTCTCTTTTCAACAATGGGGCCTTGACATTATAATCCCAATTAACCCCACCTCCTCCTAGCAACATAAATACATCATTGCAACGATAGACTATTTCACCAGATGGTTCGATTCTGCACCATTAAAAGTGGTAAATAGCAGTCAGGTAATATCCTTCCTTAATTCAAACATTATCACTCATTTTGATATTCCTGAATCTCTAGTGTTCGATAATGCTTCCTATTTTTCGTCTCTCGAAATGAGTGCTTTTTCTTTAGAAAAAGGAATAAAACTAAGTATTTTAACAACTATTACCCCCAAGGAAATGGTTTGGTGGAATCGACCAATAAAAACCTGATCAAGATCATCAAGAGAACAGTCTCCAGAAACCACAAAAATTGGCATAATGCATTATTCAATGCAATCTGGGCTGATAGGGTAACTCTGAAAATTGTTGTTGGTAATTCCCCCTTTTTTCTCGTTTATGGTAGGGAAGCAATTCTTCCACCACATGTTCTTTTTCCATCTCTGCAGTTATCATAGAAGGTTCAGGAAGAAGACTGTCATCCTTTTGAAAGTTGGATTAATGCTTTGCTGAAGTTTGAAGAAGTAAGGGTGCAAGCAAAACAAAAACTGGATAAACATCAACTTATTGTCAAAAGCTGGTTCGATTCCAATTCTGCCTCATATAGGAATTTTGAGGTATGTGATCTTGTCCTTAATTGGGAAAAAACTCATGAGGGGAAAGGCGACCATACTGAGTTCCAAAACCTGTGGTTGGGACCATTCTTAATTTCTGAAAAACTAGGTCCCAGTTCTTTCCACCTGTAGAATTTAGAGGGATAGCCAGACACCTTCCCAGTGAATGGCCAAGCTCTCAAAAGGTATTTTACCTGACAACTCTCCAATACACCTTTTGTACATATTTTTCTGTTTTGATTTCTTTGTTTTCCATTTTCTTTTCTAGTTTGTTTTTATTTTCATTTTTGTTTATTGGCCTTTTTGAGTCAAACATGCCTGTATTACAGTCTAGTTTAGAAGAAGAGAACGAAATGTTTCATCTCGAAATAATTGTCAAAGGCTGTCAGAGCATCAATTGTTGTCTTTCTCTGAAAATGTAGGCTAGTTAAAGATGATATTTTGTTTGAGAGTCGATTTCTCCGTTTCAATTTTCCCTTGAAAGTATTCACGACTATCTTTAAAAAGCTCTTTACCATGTTCCTGCTCTTAAGAAAAACAACTCAACGATGCCTCCCTGTCCTCGAAAATTAGTTTTATTAATGAACTATTTTTAGATATTGATGAAAGTTAGCTAGAAAAATTCAAAGGCCTGAAAAATATTAAGTTTTGTAAAAAACTAGAATTTTCTGTGTCACCCCGCTCTACTGAATGTCTTTAAAAATATATCAGAATGTGAACAATTTCTCAAAGAGCTGTGGGAAGTGTTTGTAAACCCACAGGGACACTGAACAGGTTTGCTGGCAGCGGTTAAATGCATGCATGATGTCAAGACAACTTTGTTGGGGTATTGAACAGGCTCGCTGGCAGCGAAACAATGTCAGGTAAAAGAAAATTCTCAAGTATAAATATTGGTTTTAGCCATAAGCATCCTTCATTCCGACTTGAAATTTCTTGGATAGGATATAGACGTCAGAGTGGGTTAATTGACATCGCTGTCAAGGCTATGGACGCCTGCTGGAAACAATGGCCCTATCAACAGTATTGAAAGCATTAACTTAAACATTCTGGATTTCTTTTGTGCAGTTTGTCACAAGATTTCATTCTTTTTAAAGAAAGATATCTTAAGTTGGACCACGTCATGATTATCAAATATGCTTAAATAAGCTTTCAGTTGTTCTTTGATTTGAAATCTTTTAGATTTCTCTAACCTAAACTCGTCAGTATTACAGAGATAACTGCTTCTCCCAACACGTCGCCATTGTTGGTAGCCCAACATGTGTTTAACTTTCTATATCAAATAATAGTCTATGTAGATGCCTAATTGGGGTCATACATTTTTTTGTTCTTCATAAGCAATTTTCGAAATAACAATTGTAATTTTTTGGTTTTTCCTATTGTCTTTGTTTTCATGTTTCATTGATGACAGAAAGAATGAAAACGAAGCATTAAAACTTATGGTTGTATTACCACTCTATTTGAGAATTTTATGGAAGGCAAAATGTCTTTACAGTTTTTATTAATGAAGCCTTGTTCCTTGCTATGAAGATTATTTTCTTTGTTTTGATTCATGGAATGTCAAACATGCTTATGGATTGTTATTTTTATCAACAAAGGACCTTTTAATTTGAGCATTGATATGTTTTTGTGTGGTTATTGTTCATATGTTCCCTCATCACTAGGTTTTGGTTTACAAGTTTCCCTCTCCCAAACTTTACAGCTGAACCCACTTTGTTGCGCACTCATTTTTATTTTAATTCTCTGGTCATGGCCTATACTATATGAGAGGTGGAAATACGATTACAATCAGCCCATTATTTTGAAGCTTGGTCTTGGTCTTTGCAACATCCCTCGTATTCGTTTCAAACAATGCCTATCTTTTCATTATGAATTTTCTGCTCATACGCCATAGACTGTTGATGATTTTCGGGCTTGGAGTATAGCTCTGGTCTACTCTTACAAACCCTCCATACACACTATGTTTGGGTGATTGTCTGTCAATTTCCCATGGCCCCAGTTGTTAGAGTCGAACCTAATGACACTTAGACCTTGCAGCTATGCGATGATGCCAAGGAGGATCTCGAGGTTCACGGTTGGCTTGTTTTCCTTGAGAAATTCCAGGGTTTCAACCTACAGACTCCTCAAGAATTCTCCCTCTCATTTGATGTATGTAGAGATAAGGTTGTGGACATTCAACTTGAAGTCATAGAGGACTTTTTAAGCCAAGCAATAGGACCCCCTCTGAGTGGGCAGAAGTGGTTCAAGAATGCTAAGGTAGAAGGGGTTCCATGGAGTCTTTTCTTTACATCTCGGAAGATCAATGGCTGTGACAAAGGTATGCCAGTCTCCTTATTGAAAACCCGATGGCATGGTCTCCTTTCAGTGTTGAAACAATTTGTCACATGTGAAGGCCGTTTTGGTTTTGTGTTTCTTTATCACCTGCGTCTGCTCATGAATTTCATAGGGTTTCCTTTAAACATACCTTATTATTTGTGGAGGAACCTGTACAAAATGGCTAAGAGGTATAAAAAGAAACGGTTGGATTCAAGCCTTTTCCACCAGGGTTTAATAAAAATTATTCTTACACACCAATTGAAGTTGCAAAATGATGATTGGGATTCATTTTTAACCAGAAATGGTTTCGCTAACCCCAACGCGGAAGAGGTAGATGAACCTGTAATTGAGGAAACCATAGTCTATCCTAGACTGCCCCCCTCATCTACCCAGGTCTATGTTACAACAACCCACAGTAAGCCTTTACTCGACCCAAAAGTTGTTGAGCATGCCCATGAGCAAGTTACATAGCCTAACGTCTTTGTCAAGAATGCAAACAAACCTATAAGCAAGGCGTATAAAGGTGATGTTGATTTGGGTTTTAAGAATAAGAGAGCTGAAAGGTTGATTTTGAGGAAGCTACAAAACAAAATAAACGCTCATGTGAGCTCGATCAAGATGATTGAGATCCATGAAAGTTCTGATTCTGAGATTGATAGATTTCTTGTTGAAGAAGACCCTCTTTCTTTTCAAACAGACCTCGACCAGTCTTACAACTTCATAGATAATCTACCACCTTGTCTAAAACACAGTGAAGGGTTTCCTAGTATCAATTTGGGTAACAAATCTACAGTCCATGTTGGGGAAGTTCCGGTTCATGACCGTAGTTATTTCCAAGGGACCGTCACACAGCCGCAATGTGAAGCTTTCTTATTCTGGATTGACAAGTACTACACTAATATACCTATTTTACAGTCACAGATTAAAGCTCTTACTGATCAGGTCAGTGCCTTAACAAATAAAAATCGTAGACTCGAGTCTGTCATTCAAAGAAAAGGGAAACGCATGAAAACTACAGTGAATTTGATATTAAAAAATGTTGAGACTGCAACAACAATAATAAATTCTAAGATCATCTGATATGATTTGATTTTATAGTTAGAGGTAATATTTCTTTTATCTTAAAATAGGGTTATTAATTAAATAAATTATATTGTTTTGTTCATTAAATAAATTGGATTTCATTACTAAAATAGAGTAGCTACAAAATCAACAGATTATGTAGCTAGTCTAGTCTAATTCGAAATTTGCAAAATAATGGTTAAATATATATATCTTAGTTTCTCTATTTTTTATTTTCTTTTCAGGATATCTAGGAGTTTGTGGTGACCAAGTGATCTAAATCATTTTTGGGGCTTGTTAGCCATATCTATGATACATTTTTGTATAAACAGGAATAAAAATTTTTAGATTTAGAAGATTTAGTATGATTTGGGTGGTTATATCCCCCCTTTGTTTTTGTAATCAATATCTGATCTCAGAATATAAGACAATTACCTTAATGAAGGTTTTAAAAACTCATTATTTTTGTAATCAAGACATCTTAGCTTGAGGCTGAAGGTGGACAGCTTACGCACAAATTTGAACGAAATATATGTTTAAATTTCTTCATTAACTATCTATAAATGTTGTTTTCGTTTATGATTTGTTTATCTTGATAATTCGATAATTGTTGATAGCTTTTGCCTTCACAAATTATTAAGTCATCAAGATAATTTCTTTAATATAGTCCACATTTTGATGCTTCAGTTATATAAAAATAGTGATCGATCGTTTAATTCAAATGATAAGGTTTATCTTTAATTTTGTTGAATGATTAAAAGCGGGTTGTTACAGTTAGATTTATCTGATGTGCAATTGCTCGCAGTCACAAATATCACAGTTATTATTTGTGTCTTATCATTCTATCATTAAAATCCAGCAGTCAATATATTGTTTAGGATTTATTCCGAACAGCGTAAAGGTTCATTGTAGTTTTATCTCGTGGACAGACTCGATGGATGATTCATGATCTTATAGACGTCGGATGCATGATGATCAACTCATTAATAGATTAGTTTGTTTCCTTTATTTGTTTGTTTATTTTCAAAACTCTTATATGTGGTCTGGTTTTCACCATCTACATATTCTTCTTCCATAGTATTTTTGATATTTAATGTTACGGGTAAATAGAGATAAAAAAAAGAAAAAGTTTATTTTGTTTTCTTTATCTACTTTCATCAAAAGAGCCATCTTTTCATTAATTTTTGTGAGTTCAGATTAAAACTCATAAATTGTATAACATGCACATAAATTAGACAAATAGATCTGTCGTGTAAATATTATTTAAAATAAGTTGTATATATATATGTACATATATATTAGTGTTTAGTAATTAGTTAGTTATTTCATTTATTTTATTTATTTGTTTGTTTCTTTTAGGAATTTAGATTAGCCAACGGAGCCATTAAACCCGTCAGAGTGAGTCATACCAAATGACTTGGGTTAATTAGACAACCTTGGACTGGACTCGCTCTTCCAGTTGACGAATGATCAATTTCTCCCATGAACAAGGTTCCAACTCAAGCTAACAACCTACAGTCCCTCATTCCCCACATGCATGTCTCACCCTAGGAAGTGTGCCCCTTCTCTACTCAATAGTCCTTCCGTTGCCCCACTTCCTTTATGGGCTTCAGTAACAAGCCAGATAGAAAGTCTCAGAGCCTTGTAGCTACAGTTTAACACCTTTAGGAAATCAATTCCCCAACAATACTCTCACACAGAGAGAAATTTCTCACAAGCCTCACAACCTATCTCTTCAATATCCCACGGGCCTCACAACCCGCTTCTTCCATATAACTCCCCAGCTAACCAAGTACAAAAATAGTTATGGCTATGGATATAGTTTCAGGTATAGTGACATGAAGGTACAAAGTTTATCTACATGAATTATGGAAGAAGAGTGAAAATAAACTAAGTCCCAACAATATGTATGCATGTCCCCAACTTGACACTTATCATGTCGGGAGCTACTTTGGCCCACTTGTCCCCATCCTTAGAACTTAGGATAAAATAATTTTCCTTACTTTATGATTTAAGGAATATTAATATAATATTCATTTTTGGCTTAAGCTCCCTAGTTTAGCCATTTTCCTTAATTTTTAGCCCCCCCCTTTCTCTAACTAGTGGAGTTTAGTCCCCCATACTCTTTTATCATGGTCGGTTTGTACGCAACGATGTATTTTATATGAATGATGAGACATATATACAAAAATAGGATCATTGTCCTTTAACATATAGGCTCTTCGGCCTAATCATCACAAAATTGGCTCACCAGCCTATAAAACACAACATATACACCAAGGCTCCTAGGCCTCAAAATTCCATGCACTTAAGTTGTTGCGCACGGTATCCTAGAATGTGCACACTTCATCCTTTTACTGTGTAGTAATTGCATGAACTATGCCATGAAAGTTGCATACAAAAATTATATCAAACACCTCACCAACTTAAGTACATTTTCATTTACATTACAATTGGGTTAGGCCTAGTGATATTGTAAGATCCCCAGCCACCCAGGTCGGGCCATGCTACTCCATAAAACATTTTCATTCTCTTCTCAACAAAATGTTACAATATTTTGAGCAGAGAATGAAAACATTTTCTAGAGTGTCATGGCCCAGCCTGGGTGGTCGGGGATGTTACAATATCCATAGGCCGAACCCAATTGTAATGTAAATGAAAATGTACTTAATTTGGTGAGATGTTTGATGTCNAAATGATGAAGTGTGCACACTCCAGGATACTACTCACAACAACTTAAGCTTGTGAGTTGTTTGATATCATTTTTGTATGAACCTTTGATGTCATAGTGCACGCATGTACTATGCAGTAAAATGATGAAGTGTGCACATTCTAGGATACTACGCACAACAACTTAAGTGCGCATGATTTTGAATCAAGGGAGCCTTCATGTATACGTTGTGTTTTATAGGATGGTGAGTAAGTTTTGTGATGATTAGGCCAGAGAGCCTAGATGTTAAAGGCTAGTCAGCCTATTTTTCTATATATGTCTCGTCATTATATAAAATACATCGTTTCACATAGACCGACCATGATGAAAGAGTATCGAGGACTAAAATCCACTAGTTAGGGAAAGGAGGGGTTAAAAATTAAGGAAAAGGGCTAATCTAGGGAGATTAAGACAAAAATAAGTATTATATTAATATTCCTTAAATCATAAAGTAAGGAAACTTATTTTATCCTAATTTCTAAGAATGGGGAAAAGTGGGCCAAAGTAGCTCCCAACATGACAAGTTTCAAGTTGGGGACATGCATACATATTGTTGCGACTTAATTCATTTTCACTCTCCTTCCATCATTTAGTCAAGGACACCATCAGGATTCACACACTCATGGATCTATCCTTTGAAACTTCATGTCATTGTACCTGACCATGTATACATAGCCTTACCTATTTGTGTACATGGTTAGCTGGGGAACTGCATGGAAGAAGCGGGTTGTCAGGCTCATGGGATATTGAATAGGAAGGTTTTCAAGCCCGTGAGAAAATTCTCTTTGGGTGAGATAGTTGCTGGGGAATTGATTTCCTGAAGGTGTTAAACTACAACTATAGGGCTCTAAGACTTCATGTTCGGCCTATTGTTGAATCTCAAAAAGGAAGTGGGGAAGCTGAAGAACTATTGAGCATAGAAGTGGCACACTTCCTGGGGTGGGACAACCATGTGGGGAATGAGGGACTGTAGGTTGTTAGTTTGAGTTGGAACCTATGATAGAGTCTTTCCCATTGTCTATGAACCATTAGCCTGGTAAGAAATCCATTTACCCTAGTGGAGTTTAGTCCCATCTTAGGGGTGACCCACTGTTAAGAGTGATGAGCAGTGTGATCTAAGGCTGGGAGGTTCATGGAAGGTCTTCACGTAGTTGGTGATATCATTACCAAGATAAGTGTTAATTGTGTGATAAATTTACATGTTGCATTATTATTTACGTGTTTAATTTTATGGATATCCTATGTGTTCTTATAAGTGTCTTTATATTTATGGGTATTGCCTGTATATGATGCATGTATATGTTTATTGTTATTCAGTATGAATGCATGCATTTACATAATGTTTTTATCTTTTTACATTATATATATAAATTTTCGTAATAGTTTTGTGTGTATATATTTTAATTGCATGCAGTTCGAATTTTTTTTATGTGGCATAGCTCAGTTAGATGTTGGGTATGTTACAGTGTGTTGAGAAAATAACGAAAACATTTTTTGGAGTAGCATGGCCCGGTCTGGATGGCTGGGGATGTTATAATATTGTATCAGAGCTCCAGTTTTCAACATTGAGCCGGGATGGGATGAGCAATTTGAGTTGAAGTGAAATTTCATGGAGGATTTATTTCAAAGTGGCCCAATTTCGAGTTGTAGAGCGTCCATGGAAAAAAATGTGATAGCAATTGTGCGGAATTGGGAAAAGGCCCCGATTTCTGTTGTTAAATTCATGGGAAAATTGAGAAATTTGACCATGTGGTGAGATATTCTTGATTTAATATTTGTTCTAGAAAATTCCGACCTAGAATTTGTGGAATTTGAAGTTACAAGTGAAGCCATGAAAATTGGAGAGAGATTAGTAATTAAATTGTCAATTTCTAACTTGAGTTTGGGAAAAATTCATTCCAGAAATATTAAAACGCATCGATTTGTTGTTGCAGAGGTTGAACTTGTGTTATCGTGGTTAAATTGAACAAATTTCATAGTTGCAGAATGTCTACGATAAGAATGGAGGAAAAATCTCGAATTTATACAACGAAATTCACAAGGAATTGTTGCGCATAAAAATGAATGTGCACAGGTGGGTGCACTAAAATTGGGCAGCACGCATAAAAATATTGGTGTGTGAGTGCACACACTAAATTTTGGTGTCATGCTAAAATTTGGCGTTGCATGGAAAAATATTGGCATGTAGGTGCGTGCTTAATTTAGAATTGCATGGTGCAGATTGAGTGTCATATTTGTAATACTAGCGTGTAGTGTGCTTACACATAATAAGGTGTTCACGGTGCACACACATACTAATGGCATGTGTGATGTGCGCAATACTGACAGAACGCAGAGAAATTTTGTCGGTGCATGTGCGATGTCAGTATATGTTGTCACACAAAATTTTAGTTAATGTTGTATGTTGGGTATTGGTGCATGGTGGGGGCGTACTAAACTTTAACATGGTACAACACATAGATTTAAATGTGCGCGGAATATCAGCATGCGATACAAAAATTTTGCGCAACAGATAATAGTGCAAGAACTAGTTATTGGCGCGACATAGAAGTGATGCACAGTGGTTATAGGTGCATGAAGCACAATTTACCTTTTAGTGTTGTTGTGCATGCAAAATATGGGAGAGCTCATAGAGATCTTTCTAATGGTGTAAATTGTTCGTCAAACAAAGATTTTATGAGAAAGTTACAACATAAACAGTGGAGGGTAAATTTTAAAACCCAAGTAACTTCAAAGAGCCATAATGTTTTTCTCTGGAATCAGCTTGAGGTGAAGGAGAAGTCAATGGAAAGATATTGAACCATAGAAGACATTCCTAGAGATGAATTAAATTTCTAGGCATGTTAAAATTTTTTAATTTGGCAAAGAAAGTACCTGTAGCATTCCAGACCGAAAACATGATTTTGCCTAGAAATTCAGTAGGCTGTAACTAGCAACCCAGAAACTAGAAAGAGGTGAAACTTGGAAAGAATGTCCAAAATATGTATATTAAGAAACCCAATTGGGATAACAAAAAAACTCTAATCGATAATTACAACACATATTTTCACTAAGTTGAAGAATGAACAAAACAATGAATGGACAATTTTCAAATAACCATAACTTTCTTCTCAATACATATAATTGAGGATGGGAGTAGGCATTAGAAAGGTGCCAGACAGTAGAATATAAATATTTGCCTAGAAAATTGATATGGCATTCAATTTTCTAGGAAATCAGAAGAAATAATTCATATATATTATTGAACCAGAATGGCTCATATTTTCATGAGATTGTTGAAACAGTTAGCCTAACAAAGTTTTGTTGGCTGCACATTTATCATAGTTAACAACTAGATCATATCAGGATCAACATAGAGTCTAGAGAAAAGGAATATGTATAGGATACTTAAATATAGGAAGATAATATTAGAGGGATGGATGTCCATTTGGGCATTGAAGGAACAAACTCCAATGGACATGGAGAAGCAAGGGATGAAAACATGAATATGGTAGAGACCATTAAAAATTTACAAAATGATGTCCAAAGACATAAAGATGATAATGAAAGGCTTATGAGAGCCCAGTAAAAGCAAGATATATTCAATATGAAGCTAATGGAGAACTTGAAAAGAATATAAAATAAATTGGATAAGGAGAGTGGCTCAAGAAAATCAGGAAGTCAGAGGTCTCCTAATGAAAAGAAAGGAACTAGAAGTGTTAGTAGACATCATAGTCACTCATCGAGGAATTTCAATAAGAGAGAACACAGAAAATCAAGTCCATCCCCTCTCAAGAAGCATAAGAGGTCTGGGGTGGACGAGGTACGAGGATAAATGAATAAAATCAAACCTCCTACATTTGATAGTGAGCACAAGAAGGATGAATTTGCAGAAACATGGTTGTTGGTCATGAGAAAGTACTTTCAATTTCATAATTATTCTTCTCATTCAAAAGGTAGAATTGTCATCTATAAACTCAAGGGAAATACATCGATGTGGTGGGATCAACTTGTGCAGGTGAAATACATTAAAGAGAAAAGTGTTACTTGGAGGGAATTCAAGAAGTATTTTGAGAAAAAATACTTGACTAAGAGATATTATGACAAGAAAATGAAAGATTTTTTTTATCTAAATCTTGGGAGTATGACCATAGATGAATATGAGAGAAGGTTTTTAGAAATGTTGAAGTATGTTTCTTTCATCAAGGATGAGACAGTTAAGATTCAAAGTTATTTGAGTGGATTTCCATAATTTATCAGTGAAAAAATATAGTATGATGATCCTAAGACATTGGAGGAGAATATAAGGCAAGCTAAATGCCTATATGATCAACAAAAATCATGACCAAATTTCCAAAAAGCTTGGGAAGACAAAATGAAATTCAAGATGGATCAGAGAAAGAAGGGAACTAAGCCACCATTCTTCAGAAATAATACTCAGGTACAACCAAATTATAGAGAACCCATAATGATTGAGACAGGGGGTCAAAGTCCAAGGAAACCACCTATTCAATGTTGGAGTTGTAAGGAAGATCATATGTTTAGAGATTGTCCTCACAAAGGTGAAAAAGTGAGATCTATTCACAATGTACATCAAGATGAAACAATGGAGGACATGAGAGGAAATGTACCAAGGATCTATGTAGCCATGGAAAACAAGTAAGCTGAGTATCAGTCACATATGATTGAAGTGGAAGGTATGATCAACAATGAAACCATTGTTAGTTTAATTGATTAAGGAGCTAGTTATAGTTATATATATCCTAATATGGTGGAAAGTTTGCATTTTCCAAGAAGAAAGGATGAAAAATCTAGGTTGGTGTAGTTGGCTATCAGAGCAAAAAGAAAAGTTAATAAGATGGTTAAGTCATGTCTTATAGACATGAATGGGCTTAACACTAGGGAATATTTTAACATCTTGCCTTTAGGTTCTTATAACTATCTAGTTGGGATTGATTGGTTAGATCAACATCATGTTATCCTAGACTATCATAAAAAGGAATTTACTTGCTTTGATGAGGAAGGGAACCTAAGGAAAGTGCAGGGAATTCCCAGGGCAGTAACCATTAGAGAAATTTCAACATTGCAGCTAAAGAAATGTTACAAAAAATGATGTCAAATATTTTCAACTCATATGGAAGAGACACCTAATTCAGAAGACATGCAGTACTGGAAGATTTTGAGGATGTGTGCAAGGAGGTACTAGGACTATCCCCAAAGAGAGATATTGATTTATCTATAAATTTAATTCATGGAGCAGCTCCAGTGTTAAAGACTCCTTACAGAATGAGTACAACAGAGCTGAAGGAGTTGCAAATGCATCTTGAAGAAATCATCAAGAAGGGGTATATACGCTCAAGTCTTCCAGCTGGGGGTGCTCCAATCTTGTTCGTGAGGAAAAAAGATGAGACATTAATACTGTACATTGATTTTAGACAACTAAATAAAGTGGCTGTAAAGAACAAATATCCTCTTCTAAGGATTGATGATCTATTTGATCATTTGAAGGATGCAAATATATTTTCCAAGATAGATCTCAGGTAAGGATACCATCAAGTAAGGATTAAAGATGAAGATATCAACAAGAATGCCTTTAGGACAAGGTATGGTCATTATGAGTTCACAATGGTTCCATTTGGGTTGTCAAGTGCACCAATTGTTTTCATGCTCTTAATGAATGATGTTTTCAAAGAATACTTACATAAGTTTTTAATTTTATTTTTATATGACATTCTTATATATTCTAAGTCAGAGGAAGAGCATGAGCATCATTTTAGGATGGAATTATGAGTATTAAAGGAGCATGAGTTGTATGCCAAACTGAGCAAGTGCTCATTTTGTGAGAAGCAAATTCATTATTTGGGACATATCATTTCAGATGATGGGATAACAATGGATCTTGTGAAGATAGAATCCATTAGATAATGGTTAACACCAAAGAATGTGACAGAGGTCAGATCATTCATGGGCCTTGTAGACTATTATAGGAGATTTACTGAAGGATTCTGAAAGATTTCACACCGAATCACTTCATTACAAAATAAGGGTGTGAAGTTTCAGTGGACATTGGATTGTGAAAAGAGTTTCCAATACTTGAAACAATTAATAACAAATGCTCAAATACTAAGGATTGTAGACCCAAATGAAGAATCCATTGTATGCATAGATTCATTTCAACAAGGACTTGGTGGAGTCCTCAGTCGAAAAAGGTTTGTTATATGTTATGAATCAAGGAAGTTCAAGGAGCATGAAAGACACTGTGACACTCATGATTTGGAGTTGGCACCCATAGTGCATGCCTTGAGGAAATTGAGACACTACCTCATGGGGAAAAGGTTTGAGCTGAGGATGGACCATAATGGCATCAAATATTTATTTGATCAACCAACTCTAAATGCAAGGCAAATCAGATGGTTAGAATTTCTCAGCGAATATGACTTTGATATAAAGCATATCAAGGGGAAAGAGAACAAAGTGGTTGAAGCACTTAGTAGAAGAGTGCATGAATTTCATGCTATAACCATTAGAGTGTACCAATCATATTTGAGGGACAAAATTATAGAGGCTGCCAAATCAGATTTGCAATACAAGGAATTAGTGGTAAAATTACAACAAGATAATTTATAGCAGAAAATTGAAGAATATAACCTAGATAATGATGAAATTATCATTTACAGGGGAACAATTTATGTACCAAATTCTCAGGAATTGAAAAATCTGATATTGAGGGAAATGAATAATGTACCTTATGTTGGGCACTGAGGTTATCGAAAAACTATTGCAACTATCAAGAGAAAATATTATTGGCCAGGAATGAAGAAACAAGTTGTTGATTTTATTGCCAAATGTTTGGAATGGCAAAAGGTAAAGTCTGAGCATAGACACCCAGCTAGTTTTCTACAATGATTACCCATTCCTGAGTGGAAATGGGAAGTTTTAACAATGGATTTTATCAGCAAACTTCCAAGAATAAACAAGCAACATGATTCTATCATGGTAGTGGTGGATAAGCTGACTAAAGCTGCCCATTTTATTGTAGTTAAGCTCACTAACAAGGAAACTAACATTGCTGATTTTATATGAGAGAAATTGCTCGATTACATGGCATACCCAAGATAATTGTGTCTGACAGAGATCCAAAATTTACCTCAAAAATTTGGAAGGGATTATTTAATGGATTTGGAGAAAACCAAATTTTAGTACAACTCATCATCCAGAACCAAATGGACAAACAAAGAGGGTGAATTAGGTGATTGAGGATATATTGAGGATGTATGTGATGGATAAACCATCAAAATGAGAAGACTACCTTTACTTAGTAGAGTTTTCTTATAACAATGGGTATAAAACATCTCTAAATATGAGCCCATTTGAGGCACTTTATGGTAGAAAGTGCAACACACCAGTTAGCTAGAATAACTCATCATATAGAGAAGTGGTTGGGCTAGATTTAATCAGGGAAATGGCAGAGAAAATGTTGAAAATAAAACAAAATTTAAAGGTTGCCCAAGACAGGAAGAAAAAATATGTTGATAAGGGAAGAGCTCACAGGGAATTTAAAGTGGGAGACCATGTATTTTTTAAAGTGAAAGCCAACACAAGTTCCCTAAAGTTGAGAAATTGTTCAAAGTTGGTAGCTCGCTATTGTGGATCGTTTGAAATCCTAGAGAGGATTGGTCTAGTATCTTATATGATTGCACTGCCTACATCTATGCATGTTCATAATGTATTCCATGTATCATTTCTTAAGAAATATATACATGATGTTAATCATGTTATTGTTTGGAATGTGATTCGGGTGGAGCAATAACGTGCCTTCCAAGTGAATCTAATACGCATTATGGACCAGAAAATCAAACAACTTGGGAATCAATCCATAGGGATTATAAAGGTCTAATGGACTTTGTACGGTCTTGAGTACACTACTTGAGATCATGATGATACAATGCAGGCATAATACTCACATATTTTTGAGGATTTTTGAAATTTTTGGTGCATATGTCCACATAATGCAATGGAGACAGTGCATAAAAAAGGGGAGGGGATTGCAATATCCATTGGTCGAACCCAATTGAAAATGTAAATAAAAATGTATGTAAGATGGTGATTTGTTTGATATCATTTTGTATGCACCTTTCATTGCATAGTGCGCGCATCATTGCGCAATAAAATGATGAAGTGTGCACATTCTAAGATAACATGCGCAAAATCTTAAGTGCACGCAATTTTGAGGCCAAGGAGACTTTGTGTATATGTTGTGTTTTATAGGCTAGTGAGCCCGTTATTATAAGATACGGTGGTTATGTTTTGATTAGGCAAGAGAACCTAGATGTTAAAGACCAATGACCCTATTTTTTTATATGTCTCATTATTAATATAAAATACATTGTTGCACGCAGAACAACCACGATAAAAGAGTATGGGGTACTGAACTCCACTAGTTAGGGAAAAGGGGGGATAAGATTTAAGGAAAAGCGCTAAGCTAGAGAGCTTAAGCTAAAAAGGAATATTATATTAATATTTCTTAAATCATAAAGCAAGGAAAATTATTTTATCCTAAGTTCTAAGGATGGGGTCAAGTGGGCCAAAGTAGCTCCCAACATGAAAAGTGTCGAGTTGGGGACATGCATACATATTGTTGGGACTTAGTTCATTTTCGCTCTCCTTCCATCGTTTTGTCAAGGATGCCATCATCATTCGCACACTCATGGAGCTATCCTTCATACCTTCATGTCACTGCACCTGAACCTGTATCCATAGCCACAACTATTTGTGTACCTAGTTAACTTGGGATCTATATGGAAGAAACGGGTTGTCAGACCGGTGGGATATGGAAGAGGTGGGTTGTCAGACCTATGAGAAACTTCTCTCTAGGTGAGAGAATTGATGAGGAATTAATTTCCTGAAGGTGCTAAACTGGAGCTACAGGGTTCTGAGACTTCTTATCTGACCTGTTATCGAAGCCTAGAAAGTAAGTGGGGCAGTTGAAGGATTGTGGAGCAGAGAAGGGGCACACTTCCTTGGGTGGGACAAGCATGTGGGGAATGAGTGACTATAAGATGTTAGTTTGAGTTGGCACCTACGACTGAGTCTTTCCTATTGTGTATGAACCATTAGCCTGGTTAGGAATCCCTTCGCCCGAGTGGAGTTTAATCCCAGCTCGAGGGAGACCCACTGCTGAGAGTGATGAGAAGTGTGGTCTAAGACTAGGAGGCTCGTGGAAGGTCTACATGCAGATGTTGATATTATTACCAAGATAAGAATAAATTGTGTGATAAATTTACATGTTGCATTGTTATTTACGTGTTTAATTTTATGGGTTATCCTATTGTGGTTATAACTATCTTTATATTTATGGGTATTGTCTGTATATGTTGTATGTATATGTTTACCGTTATTCAGTATGAATAAATGCCCTTACAATTTTTTTTTTATCTTTTTACATTTTATATATAAATTTCCGCAAGAGTTCTATGTGTATATGTTTTAATTGCATGCAATTCGAAAAACATTTATGTGGCATCACTCAGTTGGATGTTGGGTATCTTACAGTATGTTGAGAAGAGAACGGAAAAAAAATTCTAGAGTAGCATGGCCCGACCAAGTGTTTTTTCAATTTAATAAAACAAAGACATATACTAACTCGTTTATATAGTGTAAATACTATAAAATTCAATTTTGCATACTTTTGTTTATTAGACATCACTAGAGAAAGGACAAATACAAGTTTTGCAATCAATACTTTCATTAAATTAAATTGCATATTTATGAATTTATAGGTATGTTCCGCATGAAGTTGTTCAAAGAAGGCCATAAATGAGATTACCATTTCTCTCAAACATCATTGCGATGTAAAACCAAAATAATGTGTCTTACTGGTTTCATAATGTTGAAGTACCCAATAAGAAAAAACAAAAAAAAGTTATCTGTGTGGGTGTGTGTTTCTATAATAACTGAGCTTACTTGTATTTTTTTATTATTTTCTAATGTATATGTTTTTGTTAATAATCCCAATATATTTATATTTTCATTGGAAAATATAACAAAAGCATTGTTTCTCACTTAAAGGATTTAAAGTAGATACCCCTACGACTTTGAATACAACAAAAAATTGTTTCGTGTAATTTCCTAGCTAGACCATTTTGAGGCTTAGCACAAAAAAGTTGTCCATCAAAGTAAACAAACTTACTAACAAACCAACTATTCATGAAAAATACTACGGAAGAGAAGGATCCCTCACCTCATGCACCTGGGCTTAAGGCTCTTCCACCATTGAGAGGTCGATTCTAGAAATTTTCCTAGATAGCAGGTTCATTTTATTGTCAAGAAGTTGAATCTACATCTGCAACTCGTTGAGTTGGAGCATAATTTCCTCTTTGTCATATTTCCATTCAACTAGAACTCTCCCCAGTAATAGTTTCATTTTACAATATATTTGTATGGTCTTCAGATAATGGGAGTCGTGAGAGTGGATTCCCCCAGTGTTTGGGACCCAAGAAAGAACATTTGCATGAACCTCTTCATATGTGATGAAGTTCCTAAGGACATGAACATCAACTTCAAGAAGGTTTATATTCGATTGAATTTGGGGAGGGGTGTTGGCGTGGTATGAATTTGTTGAGTTCTCAGCTGGTGCAACAGGGCGGGAACTACAGCGCCCTCTTTTCTGACTAGAGGAGCCTCCTCGAGAGTGGCATGAGGGATTACATCTTTCCATCAAAGTCACAAACAAGGGGTTTCCAGGAGAATAGAAGGACGGTAGGAGGATAAGAGCACAAGATTTTAGGTGAGTATCATGCAGAGGTAAAGGTATGAGATTGGGCCAAGCCTGATGGAGATATGGAGTGATGAGAATAACCATTCTGAGGGTAATCAAGTTGAGAAGAGAGTTATTATGGCCATAGTGATGATTGGTCAAAGAAGTGATAATGGAGGTGATTATGAAACCAAAGAGATTGATACAAAGGATGATCTAGGACTGAGCATGTCGACTAAGAAATATCTCTCGACGAGGAAGGATGATTTTCCAATTGAAGTTTCAAGGTCGGGTGGTATGCACAGGAGGGTCAATCGTTAATAACATGGGCAGGATGGGTACAAGTGGGAGGAGGAGAAAAGGTTATGGTTGGAGGGGGGCACACATGTCGACTTGTATGGGGTGGGAGCACTGAGGTCAATCATTTCTCTACCACCCGATACGAGCGATTATTTTTTAACGTTATGTAAATTAAACCTCTCACAAAACTGCATACAACCTTAATCAATCATAAAACTGTGTAGTGTGAAATTCCTATCAAATTTATGATGAGAAAATTTATTGCAAGATATAACGATATGAGTTATTAAGAAATTAGCTAAGTCTAAA
>SNQJ01S0036941.1:6810-27796 GCA_010110895.2 Picea sitchensis
TTAAACTCATCAATATCAATCATGCAATTTCGCTACTTCAAATGCAAGGATGCCCCCAATCTAATATAAAGAAAGAAATTAAATCTTTTTGTTTCAAAAATTTCACTAAAAGCAATAATGAACTTTCTTAAAACAAAGAAACCTAAATAAAAGTTTTCTTTTAAAGTGAACTATTCAGAAGAAAACTGATCTTTCTCTAAACAATTCTAAAGAAAACACACGCTTTGTAATTGAAAGACACTCAAAGCAAGAAAATAATCCTTCAAACAAAGAAAATATGGCTATAAGCAACTCAAAGAATGTCAAGCAGACTGTAAACAGATCAATATAGGCTCCAAAATTTCAATCCAGCTGATCAAAGCAAAACTGGGTATCAAAAAATAGGATATCCTAAATCCAAACAAAAATTTCAAATGGGTTCGCATCCTAGCTATAGGGTGCAATGTGAACATTAGTGAAGTTCGCAGGCTAGACACAGGTAGGGTGCGAACACCTCGCTTTGGATTACATAGTAGGGTGCGAACTCAGAGGATTCTCGCAGGCCACTAAAGGGTATAGTGCGAGAATGTCTGTAAACACAAAATTTGGAAAAGGGACAAAATTTTTGAGTGAATTTTCACAATCAGAGAGTCTTGATGGATCTCCCACAGACTCAGAGACTAGAAAACAAGCAATCAAAGCAAGGGAAACTAGACTAACTAGGAAACAATCCATTCCCCAATGGAGTCACCAATTTTGTTATTGGATAAATCCGTAGGTGCGGACACTAACCGATCTCCCTAGATCCACCTGGATCTAGAACAAACCAGGACAGAACATGACGCTTTCCTTAGGTTTTAGATATTGAATTTACTAACTAAAGAGGGATGAGTGATATATCGTTTAAATGTCGCATCCTCTCGCTATCGCCATCCTATCTCCATTCCAACGCTCATACAATGATGATGTTGCAAAAGAACGCAACCAACCAAAAGTGATAGCAATAGCATAAACTCAATATAAACCTATGTATGTGATCAAGGAATCATACAATAAAACACAACAAGCTTTATAGGAAAGAATCATATTAAATGTGAAAGAGAGATTGCAACCATGGCCTTGATGTCGTAAGGTCCCTTCCAACTGTCCTTCGTTCCCCACNAATCCATTGGGCATGGAGTCAAATTTACTGCAAAGGGAACTATCAGTGACTGGTAGTAGAGTTATCAAGGAAATAGAGGCAAGGTAGATGATGTTTTATTAGTCAATAATATTGTAGCAGCATGGTGGTAGAAAAAGGAATTCAACATCCCATTACACTAAGAGCATCTAACTAAGGACGAATTCTTAATGCAACTTTAGAAGAAATTTATGGAATATTTAATTTCCATGAATCATAGCATCAAACATGGATGAATTATGATCATGTACTTTCCAATAAAACATTGAAGAACACACATTTAAATGAAAAATAATATAATATTTACATACACATAGAAAGGGGCACACTTCAAAAACACTATCACAAGAATCCATGGTAAGAGTAACTCTGGACTTCTGACTGATATTCCATTATAATTTAGAAAGATTACAAAATGCTCAAAAGAAATCTCCTCTATGCTTCTGCCAACCCCCTTAGTCAATAAAAATTACAAATATATATAGAAAAGTATCTTCCCCAAGTTGAGGAGTTCTAGCTCAACTCCTTTCCAAAGTTGGATCTGGTTACAAAATTATAGCAACACGTTTAGAACTCCCTGCTAGGAAATAGGAATCAATTTTATGGAAAATAAGTTGTAAAGATCCATTCAAATATTCCAAACCATGACACATGTGAAGAAACTGAGAGAGGTTTTTGTGAATGGGCTTTTTCTTGACAGAAACCTCTTTCAGTTTTCAAAAATTCCTTTTTAGAGTTTCTATATCCGGGCCCAAAGATATTGACTAAAAAAAGAAATCATTAAATGTTTAAATCTAAAAAATAAGTTATAAAGATCCATTCAAATCTTCCAAACCATGAAACCTGTGAATAAACTGAGAGTGTTTTTTCTGATTGGGATCATGCTAGACAAAATCCTCTTTCCAGTTTCAAAGATTCATTTCCATGTATTCATAAAATGAGTTTGAGGTTGACTGCAAAAACAGTCATTTCCAGAACTTGCACAACGAACTTGCGTAGCAAATTTGTGGAGCGAGTTTCCTTTTGACATTTTCTTCTATTGTTCGGCTTTGATTGATGGTTAAATGTCGTTGATTGATATTTTTACATTTGAGATGATGATAAGCATCCCTAGGATCACTTCATTACCCTTTCAAACATTGTTTTCTTCAACATCCTAATATATGTCAAATACATGATTTAGACTTTGACCCTTGAAAAAATTATAGGACACTAACATATGAGACCCCCCTATTTGTGGGACAAGTCACCCCCTCAAATCATTGCGAGCACAAGAGAAAACATGAGGTATGACTCAACTTTCTTTCTTTTTTCTTCTTGTTTTGAGTTTTGCTTCAAATCGTTAGTTGTTTCTGTGTTTACATTTTTTGTGTGAATATTTTTGTGCGACCTGTATGTTAGTGCCACTAAAGGTTTATGATTTGGATATGAAGATGATATTCTCAGTTAAATTTACCTACCCAATAAATTTTTAAGTCACGTACTTTGAAATTGAAAGGTTTATTGTGCAAACTTTGAAATAAGAAACATAGATATGAGCATTAATCCATCGTATACACAAGTTCCATTAGGGTGGTGATGTCCCTGTCATTTGATGAATTTGAAATTTTCATGGAAATTAATACTCATATGCGGTGTTCTTATGAAAAGCGTAGTCTAAAAATTCTACGTTCAGGCTTTTTTTCAACAACCATCACTGAAATTTGTCTATACAATTCTTGGTGAAATTTTAATTTTCGGTTGCTTAAATCGCTTTTTTTTAGTGCATAAATGGATTCAGTGCCTTGAAAAAGCCCTCAATTACTCAGATTGTACAGTCCCAACAACTCAAATTCGCAATTTCAACAATTTTTGGTTAGATTTCAGACAAAATTGATCATAAAATATGTCCAAAAAAAAATAAAAGATAGAACATTTAAACTACATCCTCATGAAATAATATTTTTTGGGTCACTCGCTCGACTCTCTTTATCATAAGATTCAATGGCTCTCTAGATCTTCAATCAATGGATCTGCATCTAAATTTGTGTGGCTCAATTCTCATTCCATAGTCCAACGCACCCAAGTCACTCCCTCCATGCATTATCGAGCACCCACATATTTCATAAGCAAAATCAAAATTCAATCACTTCATTTGATGCCAGCAATAAAAATTTTAGTTCAAAAAACTCAAAATTGTTAATGACACATCTTTATTCTATTATCATTATATTTAATTCTAAAAAATAAAAAAACTTTTAAAAAGACATGCATGTGGGACTCTATATATTTATAGGCAAGAAATCAAATAAATTAAAATAAAAGTGGAAGTTTAATATAAATAAGTGTTGCATGGCAATGTAGTCCCTGCCAGGTTGGAATGGGAATAAATGCACTGTTATGGCGGGATCGAGTACAGACACGTGGGAAGAAGGTTGAAATACATGTGGTATCCATGCAGAGGATGACTTTGTGGCAGCATGTCACTAGCCAGTGAGAAGACATTTGGCTTGTAGATGATCCCCTAAGGTTAATATGTGAACGAGGCAGTTTTTTTGTGGGGTGTTTATAGTTCAAACATGGGATTTAGAAATTTTTTGTCTAAATGACTTGTAAGAAAGGTTCCTGGAAAAAGGGACTAGGAAGCACAAACATTAAACATTCAAATATAATAAACACAATTTCCTGACATCCAACATAGTTGAATGCAAATTAATTTATCATCTCCGAATTTGTTTTCTTAGAAATTTATCAAATATTACTAATGTCTTGCAACAAATGTTGCTAGAAAAAAGGACCAGGAAACACACACAATAACATTCTAAAATAATAAACACAATTTCCTAACATCCAGCATAGTTGAAGGGAAAATAATTTAGCATTTCCGAATTAGTTTTCTTTGAAATCTATCAAAAATTAATAATGTTTGTTACATATTTATGGAATCTGTTCCATATTTCTGGAAATTTAAATGTGTTTGTCATATATATTTGGATTGGGGCTCCCACGGACCATAAAATAAATAATTACAAGAATTAGGACTATAAAAAGAAGAAGTGTGAAGTGCGCGAGGGTAGAGAGGAAGACCTTAAAAGAAGAAATTGGAAGTTATTAGTCTTTGGTTAGAGATTTCTATTTAAATAGGTATAATAAATGGATTGATAAAGAAAACAAGATGACATCAGTACATATTTACTATGAAGCAGATGTGTTTTTGTTGGTGTCGTCGACAGTCGCTAGAATCGTTCCAACTGGTTGTTTCCCTTCATCGATGAGGTTTTCCATTCTCCGTTGGAACCATTCTTCAATGTAGCTTCTCATGGGGGCCACATTGATTTCATCATGGATTTCTGTGTCGAGAAGCTCATTTTCTAATTTCCTTAGATCCATAGAAATACTATGCAGATCCAGTTCAATTTCTTCATTGTGTGTTGAATAGTGCAGTAGCCAGTTCTCAGCCTCATCTACACAATATTCAACTATGCCGTAAAACTTTTCAAAAGACAACCCCTTTAAAATATCAAGTTGTTCATTGAAGGCTTCTTTGGTCATTGACAAGGATTTGACGATTAAGTTTGGGTCTTGAACCTCGTTGGTAGTTCCAACTAAGTCTATTTGGGCCAGGTTACTGAATAATTCTTCTTTTTTTTATATGGCTTGTTCACATGATTCGACAATGAGATGCAAGTTATTAATTTTCTTTTGCCAGCATCCTTTTATTTTTTTGGCGCGCTTTAGGGAGGGGTGTATGTCTTGTCTTCTTTTCAGATCTGAGTTGTTGATGCCATGGTTGGAAAAAGGGGTCAATATCTATTCATAGAAATGTTGATCATCTTTTAAATTCGTCTGCAAATGTTGGTGCAAATCATCTGCCCTCTTTCGAAAGGAACCTATATTTTGTGATGTTTCCCAGGATTCAGTAACTAGATTCATTATTTTCTTGATGTTATTCTCTACAATGGTTCTACACGATGAGAGGAAGCTGCAGGATCATTTTAACTTGGCTGCAGGGGTAGCAAGCACAATTTTTGCTAAAGGATTGGAAAACTCGGGGGTAGCAATGAAAGCCTCCTCAAATTCCTTGACGCAGTCATTCAATCTGACATACTGTCCTTCAATTCTTCCAATGGAATCATCAACAGCATCACCGGTTACGCGGTGAAATAGGGAGATTTGGGACGGGTGCATTTTCCTAAAATTAATGTCTGTACGAGATTTGCCTTTCTTATTTTTTACATCTGTCTTTTCAATGACCATACTTTTAGATTGGCTGTCAAAAACAACGCTCTGGAATATGAAGGATTCATCTTCGTAAAAAATGTCAATCTCAGCTATTTCCATTGCGGAACTATGGTTCATGGTGTCTACGGAAGGGGAATTTTTGTGTATGTGTTGAATTTCAACTTCAACATGCATCTGATCACTTTCAATTTCAGGTTCGTCCCCTTGCCCTACAATGTTTCTTCTTTTCTTCGTCAGGGGAAATTTGTGAGAAATATCAATTTTTGTACGAAGAGGGTTCTTATCTCCTCCTTCGTTTGAAGATTTTTGTGTTGCTTTCTTACTAGGGTGGGCCATTGAAGCGATGCTCTGTGATGTCATGCTCTTGGGAGTGTTGGCGAGGGACTGGACACTCTTCTCACTGGATACTTTTCCTTGTTGTTTGTACAACTCAGACGTGCTTTGAAATGTCTTTATGTCGCAATCGTCAGAAGCAGGAGTGTTATCATCACTGTCTCTGTCTTCAGCTAGGCATCTATTGATAAAAGATCTGCTAAATCCAACTGATAGAAAATGTTCTCAAAAAATCCCATTAGGGTCGAACCATTTTATCCTTTCAGCATATGCGAGGTTCAAGTTCTTGAAATGGCCTACAAATTCGCCAATGTTGTTGACGTTTCTGCACACGAAGTCCCTGACTTTCCAGGGAAGATGAATGAATTGTTTTTTTTTTTTCATGGAAAAAATGCAACCAGTGTTTGTATTGCCTTTCTATTTTTGTAACAAACATCTTGTCTGTGATGTGGCATGGAAGGAAAGCAGGATTTTCCCTGGAGCCAAAGACCATTAACACACTATGATTTTCCTTTTGTTCAAATGTGCCCTTCTTGTTCAAAAACTTGGTTGCCTGGCCAGACATCCGGGGATCATCCTTTCCTAATAATAAATATTTGAAAAATGAGACAAAGCCATTAAAAACCTCATAAAAACAATGGGAGGCCTTGTGCCTCCAGAGGGCATGGTACCAGAATGTTACTGGGTCGAATTCACAATTTATTTTCTTGGAAAGAGACAATTTTGGAAATGGGCAGCAATGGACTATTGCGAAAATCAAGTAGGAAGACATATAAAATTTATTCGATTCTTTAAATCGTGAGAGTTGGGAATAAATTTCAATGGAAATTTCCTTTTCCCAATCGAAAATGAATTTTTCCTCGACTGTGAAGTACAAAATATAAATAACCATATGGGAAACACTTGTCGAGGATTCCTATCCCGTTATTCTTGTAAACAACCAAGCAATTTCCCATAATGGATTTCTAAAGGAACTTACCTGCAACTTTGTGATATCTTCAAGAACTATTTTTGGGTCTTCGAGGAACTTGGGTAATATGTCCAACCCGTTATCATGTTTTTCTAGGAACTGCTTGCAGTCTTGTCCTCTGAAGGTCAATGTTGGCTCCGACAATCTTAACATATTGTGGAAGACCTGAGTGACAAAGAAACAAGATAATGGTCGCGCAGTGGAATAATTATTTGGCTTGAAATATATTTTTTTGCGCACCAAGAGACCAGCTCTTTACAGTCAAAATCCTCAGGGACACAGCCTGTATGAGAGATTCCAGAGGTCCAAATAACTTATTTTTGGGTAGAATGGGATGAATAGTGAGAGTATGGCCTAGACCACTGGAAGTTCTGGTCCTGACGTCTGAAGATATTGACTGTATCTTCACAAAAAATTCTTCGACCTACTACCATAAGTTTACAAGAACATTTGTTTTCTCCAGACGATGTTTGAAATGAAGAGTTGGAAGGGATAATATAACATTGCACAAATATTGGTCCAATGCGTGTGAATGGGAGATTTCCTTGAGACTTTCTCTCATTAATGACAATTTCGATGATTGTTGCATGATTCATTGTTAGCATTAAAGACTAGTAATTGCATACATAGAAGTGCAAACATGGCGGATACGAAAATGAGAAATTAAGCATTGGATATTTCCTGAATGGCCTAACGTGACGACCCGTGTTTGAGATGAACAATCCGAAGGGACAATATAACTCTACGCAGATATTGGTTTAATGCATATAAATGGGAGATCTCCTCAAGCGTTTCGCTCATTAATGAAAATTTTGACGGTTCATACATGTTGAGTTGTTAGCATGAAAGGTTACTAATTTCATATTAAGAAATAAGTACGAAGGTCACAGGGATGGAAAGAGCAATCAAGGAGTGTCTAATTGTTGAAAGTGGTCGGGCGAGCTTCAAAACAGGGTTACAAGGGACAATCGTTGGAGGTGAGGACGCGAGGGTCAAATTGTATGTCTCAGAGAGGACATGATAGGAAAATCCAGAGGTCTATTTGTATATCGTGGAAGTCTAGGAAATGTTTGCAAGACACAAAACAATGGAGGTTTAAACGTGAGCCACCTATCCTGGAACCCGCAATCGAAAAATTGGCTCAAGTATGAAATAGAGAAACGACTGGGCGGATTCGTTTTCGCCAATATATTGAAACTTGTAATATATATCCCATTGAACCTTGGTCGGGTACAATAAACAGTGACTAAGAAGTGGAGATTTCATGAACCTGCCAACCCGAGGAACCACGAAAGAGATTCCATGAAATGGGAAAGTATGAAAAGTCATAAGACGGGCTTCATAATTAGGGTGACAATGGTTCTCCAGGAGACATGACTTCCCGAAGGTCAAATTGTATATCGTATAACTTTTTGAATGCAAAATGTGTACCACAGAAGAGGGGATGATATGGGAGCTCAACGGTCAATTTGTATGTCAGACCCTTTCACTCATTAATGACATGTTTAAGGTTCATGCAGGACGAAGTGTAGCATTAAAGCTTGTGAATTGTATTTTTAGAGAGTAGGAAGGTGGCGGGGAGAGGGAACAACAATTAAGGAATGGCTAATTATCAAAAGAGGTTGACAATGCTTCGTAATAGGGCTACAAGATACAACCAGCAAAAGTGGGGGGGGGCAGGGTCAAATTGTATTTCTCAGGAGTGTTGACCGCAGAACATGTAACATGGAAGAGGGCATGATGATGCATTCCTGCGGACAAATTGTATATCACGTAATTGCGGGTACTTTTTTCTAGTCGTGGAACATTGGAAACACAATCTTGAGCCCGCCAGCCCGACAATCCACAATGGAAAAAATGTTTAAGTATGAAATAGGGAAAGGGCAGGGAAAACTCGATGCATAACACATTTACAATGCCATGGAGATACAACCAACTTGGGGCTATGTATTGAAATGAACAGCGGACGACTAGGTTCATGACGGGGCATTTTAGCGGACAAATTGTATATAGCGGAACTTCAAGCATTGTTTGCAAATTGTGGGAGATTCAAAACACAATTTTGAGGCCGTCAATCCGAGAACCCACAATCAAAAAAGTGTCCAAGTATTGAATAGGGAAACGTTGGGCCAAAATTGTTTTCGCTAAGGGTCAAATTGTATTTCTCGGGAGTGTTGACCGCAGAACATGTAACATGGAAGACGGCATGATGATGCATTTCTGCAGAAAAATTGTAAATAGAGGAATTGCGGGTACTGTATGTTTGTCGTGGAGCATTGGAAACACAATGTTGATCCCGCCAGTCCGGCAACCTCCAATCGAAAAAATGTCTAAGTATGAGACAGGGAAAGGGCAGGGAAGACTCGATACACAACACATGTACAATGCTATGGAGATACAACCAACCTGGGGCTAAGTATTGAAATGAACAACGGACAGTTGGGCTGGTGATGGCGCATTCCAACGGACAAATTGTATATCACGAAACTTTGGGCATTGTTTTTCAAGTCGCGGGAGATTCAAAACTCAATTTTGAGGCCGTTAATCCGGGAACCCACAATCGAAAAAGTGTCCAAGTATTGAATAGGGAAATGTTGGGTCGGACTTGTTTTCGCTAATATATTTAAATTTGCAATAGCTTTTCCATTACCTGGAAATATCTTCTTTGCATGTTTTTTGGACAAGTTCTGAAGCGATGGTTAGACCTTGACACTTTTGCATATTAATGACGATCTTTATGGTTGTTGCATGATAGCGTTTTAGTATTAAACCTTTTGTGTTGCATATTTGGAAAGAAGTACGAGGATGGCCGGAACAGGAAACAATGTCTAGGAATTGGAAATTTTGTGAACCCGCCAACACGAGGATCCAAAATATGGTGACAAGGTCTCCCCAGAAGACGTGAGGCCCGACGGTCAAATTTTATCGCTCAAAACATTTGAATGCATAATCTGTAACACAAAAGAGGGGATGATGTCAGATCCCGACAGTCAATTTGTATATGGCGAACGTCTGGGTGCCAATTTTTTCGTACCAGTGTGTTCAGTTGTCACTAGTAAGACCATAATTAATGTATATTAGGAAGGACGTGAAGTCAGTGGGGATGGAAGGCAGCGGAAAATACTTTGAAACATTTGTGAGGCTTGGTAGAGTGAAGATTGTGAGTTCGAGGAGTCTGCGGTGGAATCATAGATCACGAAAGTTGAGTGCAATATGTATATCACGGAACAATAAGTAGGAGAGTTCGAAAGCGCCAACCCGACAACTGCGGCCATAAAATTGGCTATGTATGGAAAGGAACATCGGCCTGACAGTCAATTTGTATATGGCAGACGTCTGGGTGCCAATTTTTTCATACCAGTGTGTTCAATTGTCACTAGCAAGACCATGATTAATGTATATTAGGAAGGATGTGAAGTCAGTGGAGATGGAAGGTAGGGATAGATACTTTGAAACATTTGTAACGCTTGGTAGAGTGAATATTGCGAGTTCGAGGAGTCCACGGTGGACTCATAGATCATGGAATTTTTGAGTGAAATATGTATATCACGAAACAAAAAGAAAAAGATTTCAAAAGCGCCAACCTGACAACCGCGGCCATAAAATTGGCTAAGTATGGAAAGCAACAATGGTCGGTTAGACTTTTCATGTGAAGATATAGATGGAGATGAAGATATGTCAACCCGCCAACGTTGGAACCCATGATCATAGAAATGCGACTGAGTATATAACCAAAAAGCAATAATAGAGGGGAAGAAGAAAAGGGAAAAAGGGCTAAGTATGTCACAGTACAACATCTATTGTTCATTTATTAATGGAAATATTTTCAAACCCCTGGTGAGTTATTACTAGTAAAAGCATAAATTTCAAATCAAAGAAGTTCTTTAGGTGCAAGATGTATATGACGGAACAGGGGACAGAAGTGTTGGATACTGCAAACCCGGGACCCAGTGGTTAGATAATTGGCTAAGTATTGAAAGGGACCTCGATCAGTCGGGTCGATGGTGTGAAGATATAGATAAAGATAAACATATTCCAATCTGTGAATCCAGGAATGGTTCACAAATTGCATTCAAATCCATAAGCAATAGAAAGAAAAAAAGTAGTGGACGGTTGGGCTCGTGACGAGGCATTCCAGTGGACAAATTGTATATCACAGAACTACGGGCACTGTTTGCAAGTCGTGGAAGATTCGAAACACAATTTTGAGGTTGTCAATCCGAGAATCCACAATCGAAAAAGTGTCCAAGTATGGAATAGGGAAACGCTGACCCAAACTTGTTTTCGCTAATATATTGAAATTTTTTAATATCTCTGCCATTACTTGGGAAGATCTTCTTTGCATGTTTCTGGACAAGTTCTGTAGGGATGGTTAGTCCTCGAGACTTTTTCTTATTAATTACAATCTTTATGGTTGTTGCATGATGGCATTTTAGTATTAAGCATTTGGTGTTTCATATTTGGGAAGAAATACGACGATGGGAGGAACACGAAATAGTGACCAGGAATTGGAGATTTCGTGAACCCGCTAATGCAAGGATCCAAAATAGGGTCAGAAGGTCTCCCCAGAAGATGCTAGACCTCGATGGTCAAGTTGTATTGATCGCAACATCTGAATGCATAATGTGTAACATGAAAGATGAGACGATGTAGGAGTCTGGTAGTCAATTTGTATATGGTGGAGGTCCAGATTCCAATTGTTTCGTACCAGTGTGTTCAATTGTCACTAGTAAGACCATAATTAATGTATATTAGGAAGGATGTGAAGTACTTTGAGACATCTTGCGAGTTCAAGGAGTCCGCAGTGGAATTCTAGATCCCCAAACTTTTGAGTGAAATATGTATATCACGGAGCAAGAAGCAGCAGAGTTTGAAAGCGCCAACCCAGCAACCGTGACCATAAAATTGGCTAAGTATGGAAAGAAACAGTGGTCAGTTGGATTCGTCATGTGAGGATATAGATGGAGATGAAGATATGTCATCCCGAAAAACCCTGGAGGCTGGGATCTTAGAAATGCGACTAAGTATATAACCAAAAAATGATAATAGACATGAAGAAGAAAAGGGGAAAAGGGCTAAGTATCTCACAAAAGAAAATCCATTGTTCGTTTGTTAATGCCAATTTTTTCGAACACCTGCTCAATTCTCACTAGTAAAAGCATCAATTGCATATCATGGAAGTTCTTTGGCTGCAAGATATATATGACGGAACAAGGGACATAAGTGTTGGATACTGCAAAACCGGGACCCAATGGTCAGATATTTGGTTAAGTATTGGCCATGAGAGTTTTTATATTTATTCCAATAGTATTCATATTAATATATATTAGTAAATTATTTTTGGTTCAAATGTAAAACATCTCCCAATTTGCAGGATGCTATTCGGTTTGAAAATTTCGTTGAAACCAATAAGAAATAGAAAGAAAAAAAATGAAGAATATATATATATATATATATATGATGCAACAATTATGTATATGCACGAATATTATCAAATAGAAGAAACTGTAATATATGGAAATTATTGAACATGAACTTCATGTCAACACTTGAGTTGTCTTGTAATAGTCATTAATTCATTCTATTTACGGGACCTCGAAGAATGAAAGTAGAAATGGTCCTTCCATTTCTTTCTCTATGTATAGGGCAAGTGCCACATAAGTATGGCCCATTACAAATTATTCTTCCATGTAAAATGTAAGGAACGAACAGAGTAGCATTTATTTAAATCGAAGTGTTGGGCAGCAGAAACAAAAGCTTGTCATCCATGTTTAACGACACACACAAAAAAAAGGTACAAAATAAAATAAAAAGCAATACCAGAGATTGGAAAACACCATAAAAAAATCCACGAATATTGTATATTCAAATAAGTTGGGTTACAAAATACAGCTGAGATTATTTGTAACAATGACTGCGATTTGGCCTGTCGCCGACCAAAAAAAAAAATGTACAATAATGGAGCTTGGGGACAATCTTTTATAGATTTCAACTTGACGATGAAATGCTTGATTCGTAAAAAATAACAAGTTGAATATCAATTCCTGGTCATGGAATTCATTGTTGCTTCCAACTAGATCTATCCCAGCTTTTTGAATAGCTTGTCTCTTGTAGATATGGCATGCCTGCATTGGTTGGTTATTGAACATTCCATACTTTGCTAAGTGTTAATTTCCCTCTGTCATTGAAATCTTTGGGTTTAAGGTGCTTTGTAATGTTCCTGATCATTGACATCAGAGACAACTTAGAAATGAAATTCATGCCCAATTCAAAGATGAGGGAGTGGTTTTATATGACATCGGCTTTGGGGGCAACAAATCCTGTTAGGCAACAAAATCCGAGACAAAAAAGAAATTCAAGTATGTTTTTGATTGCTATTATCCCTGCATTCGATCATCTATTTGGTTGAAAATCCTGCCTGAAGATTTGTATGTTGAACTTCTTTGTTTTATTACTGTAAATTGGAAGGGACGTCCAAGGCAACTGCAAAATTTATCTCTGTTGAAGTACATAGCTTCTTCCAAAAGCAAAAATCTGGAAAGTATATCAAATGTCGCAGATCACATCATAATATATCGCTCGTCGTAGGGGTGGAAAACATGACGACCCATAAAAAATGGTTTGGAATGTTCGGAAGTGACGCAAAATATTACTCCATGCTCGAATACACTTAGAAGGAAAGTATAAAATTGGATACCCATGAACATGGAAAACTGTATGCGTGTTTGAATCAACATTCTAAAATTACAGAACGTTTTATGCCAAAGATGTAATATAATTGATAAACATGCAGTTTCTATGTCAAAGAGTGTTGAGCGACCTCTGGATGCAGTAACATATTCAACATACAATCCACTTTCGATCACTACTGATACTAATGTCAAGTGTAAGAAGTCGTGCAACAAAATAGCTTAACCGAGATACATGGACATGCGAAAGAAAATGCATTGTTTTAGTGTCCAGACCCTTGTTGCAATTTGCACACTTGGGGTTAACACTACCCAAGATGCAATCATATGCACATGAATAGTAAAAAAACAATGTGTAGTAGTGATAGAAATTTGATTGTATGTGGAGTCTATAACTACATCCAGAGGACAACGAACAAACTTTGACAAAGAATGTGGCTTTCTGTGAAGTTTGTTTCCACACCCAGAAGTAACTCAACAAACTTTGAAATAAAAACTTGTGTAATTTTAGGATGTCGTTTTAACCACCCATACAGTTTCCCATACTCGCGACGATCCAAATGTATAATTTTCTTCTGAGTATCTTTGCGAATGAAGTAATAGTTGACGTCATTTCCAAATATTACAGACCATTTTGCAAGCAATAGTAAGTGTGACTCCTCTGATGGAAGACAAGTTATTGTGTGCTCTGCAGAATTTGATACACTTGCCAAATTTGTGTTGTTGGAAGAAACTATATACTTCAATGAAGAAACATTTTGCGGGTGACCTAAAAACACCTTCCAACTCCCAGCAAGAAAACAAAGAATATTAACAAAAAAATCTCCAAGCAGGCTTTTCAACCAACCAAAGCATCAAACATAGGGAGAACACTAATCAGAAGAAACTTGTTTTTTTTTTCCTGTCTGAGTTTCTGTTGGATAACAGAGTTTTTTTTCGATCAAAACTGATGTCACATAAAACCATTCTCTCATATTTCAATTGGGATTCAATGGCATATCTAAGTTGTCTTTCATGTCCATAACCAGGAACATTACAACGAAGGCACCTTAAAGCCCAACTCTTTGATGATAGACAGAAATGGGAATAACTATTTAAAATCAACGTTGGAGGATGATAGTATAATCTTCTGTAGATTTTGGTTTAATTCGTCTTAATGGAATACGCCCTCGATATTTTCACTTATTAATGCCAATATTTTCGAATATGTACGTTGAATAGTCACTAATAGCACGTATTAACATTCCCATATCCAAGAAGATTCTCAAATATTACAACCTGTAACATACACACAATATTGAAGGGTGACATGACATCAATACCTTTGTGGATGACACGTTCGTGGATGGCAGCGTGGTAGTACAAGATTGCACTGTTACTATGATGATACCTTTAAAAAGCTAAAATAGCCAATATTTTTGGCAAATTCAAAATGCACTCAAAATAAATTATAGGATCCCATAATATTCACGTGTTTATGCATTTTAATGGGAGATGTCCTCGAGATTTTCTCTTATTAAAGCCAATCTTTTCGAACCTGTCTGGTCGGTTGTCACTTTTAAAAGCATAATTAATGTGCATTGGGAAGGACAAAAGGTGGTGGGGATGGAGAGGATAGGAAAAATTATTTTAAACTTTTATGAACCCAGGAACGCATGAACCCATGAAACTTTGAAGTCTCGACTAAGTATGGAAAGGCAGATCGGATAGATGGAGTCATTGTAGATAGAGGCAGCGTTGCGAGTTTGAGGATTCCAGGGTCAAATTGTAGAGCATGAAATTTTTGGGTGCAAGATGCATACCTTGAACACGGGTTACCAGAGTTCGATAGCACCTATCTGCAAACCACGTTCATAAAATTGGCCAAGTATGAAAATGAACAACGGTCGATTAGATTCGCAATGTGAAGATATAGATGGAGATGATGGTTTTCCATTTCACCATATCGGGAACCCACGAGCACAGAAACGTGACAAAGTATAGAACCAAAAAACGCATAACAGAGGGTAAGAACAAAAGGGAAAAACGGGCAAGTCTAGAAGAAATTGGATAAATATGAAAACGAATGCTGGTTTGTCGGACTTGTGATGTGAAGATATATATGAAGATGATGATTTGTCAATTGGTCACCCCGGGAACCCGCGACCACAGAAACGTGGCAAACCATAGAACCAGAAATGCATAATAAACAGGAAGAACAGAAGGAAAAAATGGGAAAGCTTACAAGAGGAAAAAGAAAGGGAGAGAATAACTTTATCTCTCACACAACAACACCTACTCTCATAACTATGAACCCATAGAAATACATTAACAATGGGAAAAACATTTCCATCTATGAAATATAGTTGGAACCCGACAAACTCTGGTTCAGGCCATAAGAGATGTAATTTACATCCATCTTAATAGTATTTTCTAGGGAGCCAACTATGAAACCATGTAACAACATATGCAACTGCAGATGCAACACCCCAACATTTCAAAGTTTAAGCAAACAAGAGAAACCAACAAATAACAACCCAATTAAGAGGCACCAAAAGGCCCAACTGCAGTCGCAGGACCTGAACATTGCAAAGTTGAATCAAACAACAACAAGCAGCATCCAACGAACCAAGAAGCAAGCACCAACCAGTCGACCAGGAAATTCACTGCACACAAGATTGTATCAAAAAACTCGAATAAAAATATATTGTAACACATATGTTAACGAAATATTCCAGGATGTGAGACCTGCTAGGTAAAATTCAAAGCTGGCAGGACCATCCAAAGGCCCGCCTTTGTGCAAGCAACTAAGAAAAGTGTAGTTTTCTTGGTTGGTATTTTTCAATCCTGGGAGCCATATAATTCCTCTTGTAGTCCATCTTTGTATGCGATTACTACGACCATAGAAGTAGGACTGTAATGTTGTCTTTGTCTCGTTCCTAATTGCCAATGTTCGACCCAAAACCTACCTTCATCAGAGCCACAACGATGCTCAGGAAAAGGGAATCATATTTTCTTCTCACATACAAAGATGTTCTGCAAGAGGATTTCGACCCAGGCATCCCCAACAATCAAATTTCCCACCTGTAAACTGCCAATAGAAAGTGAAGCTAATCACGACACCCAAACCCGCCCGTTAATGGAGAACGACAGAAGGTCAATGTTCGACACAGAACCTACCTCCATCACAGCCACAATGACTCATCACAAAAGGAAAATATATTTTCTCCTCACATACAAATATGTTCTTCAAGATGATTTTGACTCAGGAATCCCCAGTTGTCAAATTTTCCACCTGCAAACTACAAATAGAAAGTGAAGCTAAACATGACACCCAAACCCTCTCGTTAATGGGGAATGATAGAAGGGTAGTTCCAATCACGGTTGCAGAACCCCAAGCATGCAAACTGCAACAAGACCAACAGGCAAACAAGAACAACACCAACAAACAAATAAGAAATCAGTGAACATGCAAGATGCAAGCATGAACCAGTGAACCAACAATTATGTTGAAGAAAAATATTGCCGACGTTGACTACAGAGAACTTTGCATATAAAAATAATGCAAGAAAATGTATTGTAACAAGCATGTTAAGTAAACATTTAAGTATGCATTTAAGTCTGTCAGAACTGCTCTGTAAACATTTAAGAAAGAATGAAGTGTGGCAGATCTCTTACGTGCAAAAAAACATTTATTTTATTATTTTATAACAATAATAAAAAAATATTAGTAACAATAGTTCGAACAGTAGAGCCTATGTAAAATAAAATAAAAAAATATTTATTCAAAGGGCAAACTAATATGAAGTCAACTTATAAAAAACTGACTATCTATCTTCAAAACTTTGGATATCCAAACATTTCAAGAAAAAAACAACAATTAAAAAATACAGTATATGATAAAAAAACTTTGGATATGATAACATATCAAACATTGGGAATAGCGAAGCTGACAATAAGACCTACAATCTGATATCCAATCAGATCACAACATATATGGTTTTTTTATTATATAAAAATCAATGTTTTTAATTCCCTAGTTCCAACAATAGATATTATGCAAATATCTGTGGTCAAACGACAAACTAATATGAAGTCAACGATTTATCGATCGCTATAGTCCCTCTACGCCTTCGACAGGGACTAATAATGGACAAAAGACTAAAATTTTTATTTGTGAATATAAGATTATAGATATGATTGGTTAGTTATTTAAATTGTTTTCAAAAAATACTTTTTATTTTATAGGTCACACGTGAAGCGATCATTCCATGTCTTTACATTTGACTTGGTTTTTTATTATAAATATAATTTTAAATATTTAAAAAATAGAGATAATATAATGATGTTTTCAAGGAGTTTTATTATAAATATAATTATAAATATTTTTAAAATAGAAACAATATAATGATATTTCTAAGGGGTTTTATTACGATAATAATTTCCCTATTATTTTTATATATCATAAAACTTCATTATACATGTAAACTCCCAAAAATGTGAGTGTAACTATTATGCATTAATTTAAAATCCACTGCGTATTCAAGAGCTCGTTGAAATATTTAGGACATGACAATGAATATTTCATGCACTTAGTAAAATAAACGCAAAAGACTCATCGATAATTACACTTAATTACACTATTGCATGAACTAGCTTTACCATTTGGAAGTTGTAGCAGAAGGTCACCAAACTAGGCGTCTGTTGTGTCTCATCATACCACTGATAACTGTTGATTCCACGAGTCATCATATACCGTTGATAATTGTTGAATCCACGAATCATCTTATAATCAACGTTTATGAGCATTATTGGTTAATTGATATGAAACCAACAACATATTCAAAACATTGTAAGTGGATTTACTAAATTACAAATTCAACCCCAAAAAATGTACTTAGCAACTTCATTCTTCGTAAACAAATTTCAATAAATTTCAAACAAAATCAAATCAAAATGACTAGGTCGAGGTCCAATGTCCTATGCTTGCAATGGTCGCAGTTCGAACTCCTAACATTTGAATGAGAAATTTAGGAAGTAATTGAGCAAATGGTGGTCCTCGTGATTGCAAAAATTTGTGTTTGTGTACTACTAATCACTTGAGTGGAAGCTATATATATCCTTCTCCTGCATCCACTTCTATTGGTACCTCCCAATTAAAAATTGTGATGGGATTAATGTAGAATATGTCCCCTAAGCATCGTGCAGGGGAAAGTAATAATGTAGAGGATTTTTGCAAAGAGGGGCCCACCATTTGTAATGGAGATAAGAAGTTGAAGTCTAGACTTAAAGGGAAGCGACACCTTGTTTATAAAAGTGTAAGAATTGAGTGTTGGGGGAAATGGGTGTCGGGGATTCGTGAGCCCAAGAAGAAGTCCAGAATTTGGTTGGGGACATTTGAGATACCATAGATGGAGTTATCTAAATGCATTCTTGAGCATTCTAGGAGAGAATACTATCAATGAAATCCATGACTCCATACAACTAAAATTGGGAAAATTAGGTTTGAGTCTCATGGGCATAGAAAATCCTAATCCCAATTTGCTACAAGAAGTGGAGAAGCAAGTGATAGAAAGCCTAAACACATGGGAGGACGGTAATATTATCCAATTGAAGGATGAAGTTGCTAAAGTGAATTATATTGTATACATATTTGTCCTCTCAAAATAAATGAATTGGATGGCTATGTTGACAATTATGAGGTTTGCTCGTGTTTTTCCACTAACAACCTTCAATATGCCACAGGTTTGTCTATTGGAATTTCAACCTTAAACAATAAAGTGATTGGAAGGTGTTGTTTTTACATAAGGTCCAAAGGTTTTGGTCATACAATTTTTTTAATGAACTCGCCGAGATCCTTTGATAAAGGGATCCTATAGGCCTGTCTATGCTTTTACCTACAACTCATAATTCTTTGTATCAATGATATCACCTTCATGGCCACCTTCACCTCCAAAAAATATCAAGCAATCATCATTTCATATCCATTCTAATGCCAACAATATGTGGTACCACAGGATACGGTGAAAGAGGAATATGTGATTCCCCAAGATCTAGATCGACAATTAGAAATCTCACTTATTCCTTGGATAAGGCGAGCTAAGCAGACCAAACAGAAGAAGAGGAGATTCTAGAACAACCAAAACCTCCAGGCCAAGGAAATCTAATATTGGAGGGAGCAACACTAAATTTATCAAAAGCAACGGAATCTTGGACAACATTAGTAAAGATGAAAACCCCTCCTTTAGTAGCATAGTTAGTGGTGATAAGAAGTTATGCATGTAATCCAATATAGACATGTATTGCTTTTGTATTTTTTTTTTGTAAGTAAGGTTTTCTATTCATATATTAACAATATATGCAGATCTTCTTGTTATACTCCATGTTCCAAAATATATTTAGTATAACAAGCAAAACCAAAAGGAACCATGACTATATGCTTGCCCATAGAGGGAAACCATGAGAAAATTTGATGTTAAAATTAACACCTAAAATGTCTCAGAAAAACTCAAAAAATAAAAGTCTAACAACCAACAAACTAGATAAACATAGAAGATAAGTCTAATATTTTGAACTATAGAATAATCAGAAAGATTCGGACTATAAAAAATAATGATCGAATCAACCATTAGAAGGGGGCAATTGAGAAGCCACTAGGCCATAACTGGTCATAGGTCCCGCAACCGAAGACGACCCAATGTGCAGATGAGCACCCGAAGGAAGTAGGAAATATCCCCCATGGTGTTTAACTAGCCAAGACACCATCATCATGAGAAAATTGTTTTTTCTTCTCGAGTGAATCGATCCTCTACTTAAGCTACTTGAAATCTTGGTCCTTCAGAAGTATTCCCAATGCAACCATGGTCTCGATGTGCCAATAGAGTTCCAGGTTCTGTAGAATTTAGAATTATTGTTTCTAGTGCAGCCTGGATCGAGAATGATTCCACCCACCTGTTCTCCCACTTCCTCATCCTATTTATAAGCTTGAGCCATCTTTACTTCTTCTTCAAGAGCTAGCATGGTGTATTTATTATCTGATAAGACAAATTGATGATAAAAATGTGTGGCCTCAACAACATCTTTGGCCTTACGTGTTTGATAGGAGGGGGAATTCCTAGAGATTCCTCCATGAGGAGCCATGGGAATGCATGGGAGGGGAGGAGAAGCAAACCAAATAGAAACATAATCATAGTTCTCGTTCATAATTAACACATACTAAAGATCAAATGTACAACAAAAGTTGGGAGCAGTGAAGGCCAAAGACCCCTCCTAAAAACTTAACCTTCCGAGTGTTGAAATATTGTAACTGCAAAGAGTATTCTAATTATTATTGATGTATTATTCATTAGATCAATCCCCTTTTGTGGATTGATCATGTCAGGTATTGTAAATGACCAAATCCCCTTTTGCGGATTGGTCAAACCCTAATTGTAATGGGCTAACTGAAAAGTTGGCCCCATAATATATAAAAGTGGTTATAACCACCCAGAATGAGAAGTCGGCCTAGCCAGTGAAAAGACACCCGAGTTCACACGTGCCAGATTGTATAAATAAGAGAGGCTAGCACCTCATTTGTTCACTCACTCACTCACTTGATGATCAGAGCGCAAGTCTAGAGATGCAGTTGGAGAAGAA